>BLKM01012995.1:1113841-1205061 GCA_013340265.1 Coptotermes formosanus | reverse complement strand
GTAGTAGTAGTAGTAGTAGTAGTAGTAGTAGTAGTAGTAGTAGTAGTAGTAGTAGTAGTAGTAGTTGCTGCTGCTGCTGCTGCTTAAGTTTTACATATTACCCATTGCTTGTTTTCACACCAGTGTCATCAGAAGGCTGCTTAAAAAGGGAATTGGGGACTGCTCTACTTCATTCAAAATGGATTTTATAAGAACAAAGATAGCCGGTGTAAAAAAGCAACCACAGCTCTATTTATATGAAATATAACAAGAATTTTTCCGATGAAGAAATTATTTTAAGTTGATTTATAGCATTTAATAGGGTTATTCTATATTAACTGATGAAATCTTGGTTTGGATTTCCTGCTCTGATGCTGACGCTGGGAGTTGTTATCTTAAGTTTGAAGCTGCTTTCCTTTGTGTGTGTTTGTCACTTTGTCTTGTTTACTCCGTCTGTTTGCAGCCACCGCACTAGGCGTGTACTATAACAACGCCTCCTGTAAGGAGCGGTCCAATGAGATATTCATAATGTACTTCGCCTCCTTAGTTTCGCAAATACTGCTGAAGTGCATGCTGTGTTTGTACAGTGTGGACTGTATGAGAACAGTTTCCTTTAACGTTACAGTAATCTAGTCGTAATAAATCTCCTTACACTTTGTGTGAACTTCAGGATATTTTCCTTCGTATGCCGGCCGTTCTAAGACAAAAGACAAAATGTTTTCAGCATATCGAGAGTGTAAATTCGTAAGAACACATTTGAATGCAGTTATGTTGTGTCAGAATGTATAAATTTCGAAATGTCAGCATATTAAAATATTCAGTCCGGATATAACTTTTAATATCGCAGTCTCCTCACATGTTATGTCTTATGGTTTGGTATGTGGGTAAGATAGCAACGTTTCAGGGGGACCCATTGCCACTACCCTGAGAATAAAGAAATTACTTTCTAGTGGAATTTGTTACTAGCATATTGAAGGACAGACGCGATCCTCATATGGCAAATACGGTAATTTTGATTCTCATTGTAAAGTAAGCCTCAGATCTCACAGTACCTTTCTTCTTGCAATATTGGAACACTTGTGATCAGGTCTGTGAACTTGACAACTAGTGCTTAGCACAAGAAAGTCCCAGCTATCTGTGTATCAAAAATTACTTTATTCTCTCTATTCAAATGAGCT
This sequence comes from Coptotermes formosanus, assembly GCA_013340265.1. NCBI lineage: Eukaryota > Metazoa > Arthropoda > Insecta > Blattodea > Rhinotermitidae > Coptotermes > Coptotermes formosanus. The sequence goes on along the minus strand of BLKM01012995.1, from coordinate 1,203,904 downwards.
GTTCGTGAATGTAACCCCATGTTTCTGTGTCTTAGTTAACAGCCGACTTAATGGCAAGCAAAATTTACGTTTTAAACATAGTTTCTGAAGTGGCAATGTCATACACACAACGGAATCTCATTATAATCAATCACATTTACCAACAAATGCACATAGTGGGGTTACAAACTGTACATCAGTTTTAAAACTCCTACATGTTTCGGCGCCGAGGCGCCCTCCTCAGGGCGCTCGAATACAAAGGAATACAAGCAATACATCAATTTGTGCTTGTACGTCTTTGTATTTGATAGGCCCTGAGGATGGCGACTCGGCGCTGAAATACGTAGGAGTTTTAAAACTGACGTGCAGTTTGTAATCCTGTTGTGTATATGTGTTGGTAAATGTGATCGATTGTAGGAGTCTCGTTAGGTTTACATAACTGATATGTGTAAATATTTTCTGGGTATTGATAATGAATCTTTTTTAACATTTGTCTAAATTACACAAATAGCTGACACTTAGGGTTGGCGGATTTAAGTATTAAAAATTCAGTTCTAGGACATGTTGATCAGCACTACAAAGAAGTTTTCAAATTGAGTTTCAAATACAGTAGACCCCGGTTATAACGACTTCGGTGTATACGACACTTTGTCTGTAGCGTCAGATATTCTGTGGTACCAATTAATTCCTCACTGTTAACCATAACATTACACTACTCGGTTATAACGACATTCGTTTATATCGACGCAAAATACTCCGTTTCCTTCATGACGTAATCGAGTTCAACTGTATTTGTATATATACTTCCGTGTCTATTACGAGATTAAGTGTATTTTATCTACATGACATCATAGTTCTGTATGATTAGTCTGCCTGATATCAGCACGCATGTCACTGTAAATACGTACTGGTGAGTTGACAATAGGTTATTGTTTTATCATCTTTATCATCCTCACCATCAGGTCTGTTTGCTGTAGGATTTTCAGATTGATCTTTCTCCTGACATTCGCCACATTTCTCGATTAATAAAGTTTTTTTGTTTCTAATATAACATATATAGCCTACGCGTAAATTATGGCCATAATTTCAAAACCATTGGCCTAGGCGTGCGCACACACATAAAGATATATAGTTTAGCTTGTGTTACCTGTTTGGCCGTTATCTTGTAGACGTGTCACCATTTAACCACTGTTATTTGGGATATTATTAAAATACATGAGCCTTAATCGTCGCTGATCAGCTGGACGATATACCAATCCAATCAATAGGACTGTACAGGCCGACACATTCTTTATAAGGACACATAAAATGTAGTATCACTCTACGACGCCAGCGTGTATTCATGCAAACTGAAGACTGACTTAGCCATCCGTGTCAGCGTCGATTAGAATTGATCATCAGGCCAGGGTATGTATAGCAATGAGCCACACCGATGTGCTACATGAAGCAAGGTGTTGAGATGTGCGTTTTGTATGTTTTATATAACATGGGCTGTATTACAATTAATTTATTCTAATACGTCATGTGAAACGTCATTCATGACTTTATTCTTTTTCTGCGTAAAGACGACTTGTGTTATTGTATGTCGTAGAATTATTATTGTTGAAAATTTTTGACCCGGCTTCGCCTTAATAAATTATTTACCTCGTAACGACAAGGTTACTGCAATATGCTTGGTTGTTTATTGAATGGTCAAGTATGCAGCGGTCCTCCTTTAACGCTGCCTCTAGCAACGTTGTTTCTTTTTAAAGCTGACAAATTTCAGTGGCCAAAGTTTCGATTAACGTTGTCCGAACGTGGATTAACCTTTTTTTTTACGCTGGCAGCTGGCGGGATCTTCAACGACCTACTCTTGGGTTTCCTAATTAGTTGTCAAGGGGAGAAACGCTCTGCTCTACGATCTGTCGTTGTATATTGCGATTCGCAGGAACGTAGTCCTAACGTTAAGAGATGACATACTGTATTACCAATACAAGATTAGTATGCACTTGCATTGTCCTTGCGTCCTGACAGCCATATGTTGGAGTAACGTGATGTACAGGTGTCGACCACCTGTGTCACCTCATCAAATGTTTTGTCCTTCGAATATGTTTTTGTGCCATTTCAGCCCATTCACAATTTTCATGTAAGGCTAAGCTCCGGCCATAATTATATCTTTGCTTATAAGTTATATTTTACAATATTATAGTTCTCGGTAGAAAAATACATGTGTTACATTCTGCAGTTTACCTACACTTAGTGCCAGGAATGAGAATCTGTGAAGCTATACCTACACCCACCTATACACCTGTATGGCATAGAGCTTAATTAAAAGTAGACACAGTTTTACCTTTTACGTTTTACAAGACGGGACGTGACTGAAAACGTTATCAGATTAAATAATAATTGATTACACGTAAATACTGTACATTAGTAAAGAGTGCGTTGTATTACCTGTTTTGTTCCAACTGATTTTTATGTCTGACAGTTATTCTAAAAACATTTTCGTCAATTTTAACACAAGAACGGCGCACCGTTATAGAGTATTCGTAAGTTGCTGTTCATAGCTGAAACCGTCGTCCACGTTACGTTCTGCATCATGCTATAGTATTTTGTTCACGAAGCACTCCCTTTCCTTTTCCAATGGATGCATTATCAGTTATCACACGTATTTTCAGCAGAATAACCAGCTCTTGTGGTTTTCTTTCTCTGCCGTCCTCCTTGCAGATTCATCCTATCTCCCTGATAGACGCTCCTCTCGAGAGGCGATATATAAAGCTGGAAGGGGCAGTAGTGAGTCGTTAGGCTTGGGACTGATACCGCAGTTCGATCCAATAAAGACGCGCGTTACTTTCCGCTAGGCTCAGCACAGCATCCTCATCGCCTCCCCCCACCTGACCCTTTTACTCCCCACCTCCTGCTCTTTCGTACTCGCTGACAATGGTCACACTTTCAACACTTTATTTGAAAGAGGTACACACACGGGTTACTTCGGTATAGACCTACAGATTCCGGTAACGTAATCCCAAATTCCAGCATAAACTCAGTAAGTATTCAGTAGTCGTCCATGTATAAAAGGTATGAAGCGAGAAACCTTTCTTGAAACAAGATACTTTAAATTAAAATGTTCATTTCATCATGTTTTTGAGCACGGCAGCTTTATCGCATGTAAATTTTGCATCTGCCGTGACATCCCATTATAGCTGCTTTGCTCAGTTAGGCGTACACAATTAAGACACACTCTGTAGAATCAAGTGCGTTCAATGTATAGGCTTACAGTTTATTCAAGGAGTGCATGAAAAGCAATCACAATGCCATATATTAAGCACATGAACTTCATTAGAATTGTAAACACATTCCGTTGTTGTAACAAGCATCTCTGACAGAGTAACGCGTAAACATAAGCCATAAGGACTACCGCTGTTACGTGAGACTGCACAGGGCAAATACCTTCACTGTTAGGTGGAGCAGAGAATTTGAGTTTACTTACAAATTGTATCTCTGAAAGTGATGTTATTTTGCCGGAACTTTAATGTTGCATATTGAGCAACTTTGTAGACTATCAGTGCCTCAGTCCATGTGCTTGAGTGATTTTAAACATTTTATGTGATCCATTGGAACGAAAACGTGGAAAAACGACCTTGGGCAATATATTGTTTACCGAAACGACAGATCCAGTTCTGCATTACCTCCAGTGATTTTAACATGGTCTGAGTGGTTCATCTGATCAGCAGCATCTTATAATCGGATCCGCAATATTATCTATCTCCCAGTGGCTTCATACAGTATAAGTGGTCCACTGATGACATAAGAACTGAATAACAACGATTTTATGAACCTGTAAGTACAAAGACTGACTTGTTTCTTCTGTTCCCTAGTGTCCTAACATAACTTCCCTGAGGATGATGTAACATACAACGAAACATGTCTGGATCTGTTTAAAATGTATTGGATAATTTCTTAGTGTACGGGTTCGTGGAATAACATATGTTTGTAGACTGTAAGTTTCAGTTATGAAGTCGAATGACAGTTGCGTAATCTAGAACGAAGCGTGGGTTCATTTACGCTGAGAAAAGTGAAACGGGGAGCTTGTAAGTTTATGTGCATTGGGAAGATTAATGTAAAAATGCAATATGGGAAAACAATGTAATTCTTATTAAACATTTAAATATTTGCGATATGAAATTGGTTTCGTTTACATTTGAAGGCACAGTTCATGCCCCATGAAAAAAATTTTCACCCTTTTTATAAGGACCACCCCGTTATTGCTGTGTGGGGAAACAATGTATTTTAATTGTGAGCATTACACAAAAGATGCAAATACATTATGTGGGAAAATGCAGAACTGTGATGTTAAACCTGGCGATACACATGTCGATCGCTATGATTTAAAGTCTTATAACTAAGTGTATACTTTATTTGCCCTCAAAAATCTTGTGCGGTTTCAAATGTTTCGACTGCCACAGAGTCTGTGGTGAGTTGCTACAGGTCTGGCCACAGACTGGTGCAGTACAGACAGTTTTGACAAGACTAAAAAAATCCTCGCGTTGTTGAAACAAATTCTGAATCGCAATGAACCATCAGACCTACTCTGTGACAGTTACAGGAGGAGAAAGCGCAGAACATAAATATTAAAATGGTTAAACGCCAGCTGTTTTGCTTTCTTCCGTGTGTGGATATGCCATTCAACAGAGATTATGTTTGGAGTTACTAGTAAGGTGAAGCTTGTGTAAATGTCTAAAGTAGGGACAGAGAAACAGATGAACCGTCAGTCACAACTTTAATCATAAATATTTATTTCAGGCAATTTACTTTACTGAGCAAAGCGGTTTATACGTTTCAGGTGTTTGAGACAGACATAATAAGGTACAGGCTTCAAAATGCGAAACAAGCCAAACGCTTAATACTAGAAGCCTGTGCCTGCTGATGGCTTTCTGAAGAATCCGAAACATGCATTACGTTTTGGACAGTGAAAGATATGGTTTGAAAACAGAGTTGTTACTGACAGTCCCACTGTGCGTCTGTTCATACATCACAAGTGGATGTCTCGCCAGAAGGTTGTTTTAAAAGTCGCTTCTTACCTTCTAAAACATCTCACCTCCATTACAAGGATAAATGTAGTATACGCCGTCGCTGCCATTCTAAGGAAAGGAAGTAACATCTGAAGTAAAATCTCTCTAGGGGGTTTGCTTTTAACGTGAACGCAAGCATTTATATTGTTAATACTATCATATAAATGGTTAAATTAACTGTGCTGTCCTAACGTCATGCCAGTTGACGTTAAACGAAGCGTAGCACATAGTTATTGCTGACACTTAAATGATCTACTGTGCGGACGAGATATCTGGTTTTTTAATGCCAACGCATGCGGTACACACAATTACCACTGCCGTATGCTTATGGCGTGTGAGGTTTCAGTAACTGTCTGTTATAGTCGCGCCTGTATTCTTCTTAAGATAGAAATTATTAGTTCGAAGACAAAGCTGGAAGCTCCGAGGTTAGAGAAAGAGTAGAGCTATACTTCTTCTTCCCCTCTGGGCCTTCATGGCTTGTTACAAGATGAGCTTTACCTTTAATTGATATAAGTGCGTAGTGAGTTTCGCGCCCCGGCCACTTTAGCCCCGAGAGACGAGCCTCTCTATATATTAAATAGGACGCTGGCTGGACCCCAAGGCTAGTAAGGACAGTTTAGAGAAAAGAATTTTCTTGTCACTGGCGGGAATTGAACGACGGTTACTCGGCCATCCAGCGCATAGCTCAGTCACTACACCAACTGAGCTATCACGACTCCAGCTTTATGTGTAACTGTGAGATGTTTAGAAGAAGTCTGCTAATTAGCTCATATATTTCCCGTAATTTTTGCATCTTTATTTTGTCGTTATTAAACGATTTACTTGTGGAAATTTTGCAAGGTTTCGGTTTAATTTTTAGCATAATTCTGAAACCTTCTGTGTACTCTTGCTTCGTGTCTGTGACTGTACTTGTCTGGAATGTAGAAGAGAGATTTGAAGATGAGAGACGGGAGAGGCAAGGGATGTCCTCATTGAACCCCTCATCAGTTCTGAACCGACGTCTGGATTCCTCTGAATTGGCCACTAGCCACTCGTATGCTTTCTCATCCACACAGAAATTGCAACCTTCCGAGTTTCCGCAACAGACCCGAATGCTGGATGTCGATGTAGGGTTGCTGCACTTTAGTAGCGTGAATAACTACCTCCTACAGTCTTTCCCATAGTGTGTAAGGAAGCTTTTACGCACTTTCTTCCTGCAGGGTGAAGTGACTAAGTTTCGCATTGCGCCAGGAAATCCAACAAAACATCCGTCGGTGGAAAAATGGAATAGGCGATATTAGTAAAGGTGAAACTGTATTCCTAAACGTTTTAGTGGATGATTCCTAGCGAAGAACTATGACATAGGCTAAATGTATGCACAGGAAGAAGAATCGATCTCTGAAATTAGAAGGGAAATGTAATTCGTAGACTATTCCTTCCTTCAAGAACCTTTTAGGGAACTGAATGAAGGGATTTTCATTTATCCAGTCCCCGTTATGGCGCTATGTGCCCATTTGTCGCCTATTCGTGCCTGATTCGTTCATTGACATCAAGTAGACAGTAGAAACTAATTTCCTTTTTGCGACGTTCGGTATGAAGACGATGTCCTCGACTTTCACCAAGACTTTGTACTTCCTACCTGCCGGTTTGCAGAAATATTAGAATTATGACCATACAAATTTGTGACGTTGGAACTGCATTGGCTTCATTCAGTGTAGCTAGAGAGGGTAATGGGAAACATGACACTTGCTGACGAAATGTGAAGGGAAATAAAAACTTGCTGTAAGTAACACGCGTAATATTAGTGGTAGGCCTTTTAAATTCACATCATAATTTAAAGGATTCTGAAGATGGTACAGTAACAAACGTTACTTATGGCCCGTATCAGTGACGATGACTAGCTCTTTCCAGCGGGTTCAACACAGTAACGTCCCCAACTCTTCTCTACCTGAATAAGAAAACAGATCCAATCTTCGAAATATTTTGTTTTTGATAAACCTACACAGTTAGTAATATCCAAGCCTAGGTCAGATTTATTGTAAATTGATATATTATATAACAATTGCAAATATGCCATACAATATTTTAGGACTGGTTTGTTGTGGTGTGGTAAGTGTAAGCTACGAAAGTACTTCCAGAAAATCTGGCAATGCCGCTAGTTCTGATGGCTTTGCGTTTGTCTAAATTACCTGCCCTAGTAACAAAATCTGAAGTTCCAATAAACTAGAGAACAATTTACAATATCGCAAATAGCAGTTAGAATCATTCGGAAACTAATTCGACTTATCTTCGTACGTTTTAAACCTTGTCACCGGAGTGATTACTAGCTTGTTTGTACCGCCTGCTTTGACTTCAACAATGTCTGACCTTTTACGAGAGGGTATATTTATGTCTTGTATTAGCGGAGTAAGCGGTTACATTATTTCCCACTGACTGCCCGGTATTTGCAATACAGGCGAACTGTAGTGATTTAACATAGGAACTGAATGCTTAAATACATCTATGTCAATTTATTTCGTACTTAAAAGGGTTACACTACATTCTTTCTTTCTTGATGGGCTTACGTAATATCTTCGACATTGTTTAGCAACTAATACTACATGATTTTCTGGAAAGTACGTAATAAAATCGCTGTGCGTAGAGGTTACTTTCAACAGGGGAACTTAAAATATTATCTCTGCTTTTAGATTTCAGTTTTCTTTGTAGCGATTAAATCATTTGTTGTTCTCTTTTACCGTCCTTTGCTATCAGTATCACCCTCCGCACTGTTGCAACGTTTTACCGTTTCCCTACCTAACGAGCACCAGTGTTAATGAAGTTTCGCTTTTAGGTAAGATTGATATAAATAAACGTTCGTGTTTGCTTGGGTGATTGTTTGCTTATCTTTCCTGGGAAGATGGTGACAATAACATTGGATTATGGTTAGGACAGTTACAAAGAAATATAGGACAGTCTATGTTTTCTGCGTAAGGTTTTTGGGGCACGAAAAAATGAAAGTATTTCTCCTTCCAGTGCTTCCAATTTTCGTAAGAGAATTGCAGCACTTGGAAGTTCCCCCGCTGCACCCGTTTGTCCTGCTGCAAAAGAGCAGCATGAAGACGAAGATGAGGGTAAAACATTCGTGAAATGGTGTTTATAGGTGAAAGCGGAATTACTTCGAAAAACACTGCCTTGTTGCCACTTTGTCCACCACAAATCTCAAAATGAAACTGACAGATTTCTACCTCAAGAGTAAGCACCAGTCTGTCAAAGTTGCGAAAGGAAATAATCGCCGTTTGTTCTAAGAACCACAGGAAAACCATCTGTGGATAAAACGCAGCATTTTTATTTAGTAGTTTTGGTTATGAATGAATCAGTGAACGAATATGGGCAGAGGAAGAGCGAAGTAGTGGGAGAGAAACCTGTCCGAGTGCCACTTGTTCCACTACAAATCGAATACGGATTGTCCTGGAATCACGCTTGTTACTCCGCGACGACGGGGCGGCACCTAATCGCCTGAACCATGACACGGGTCTTTTAGGCCCGATTCGCACTACAGAAGCAGGGACGTTCCAGTCAACAGCCGGTCAAATGTTCTGCACTGTGTTTGAATAGGAGTGTCGTGCCTTGAACGTGATCGGAAGTGTGGGAATTCCTGTTCAAACACAGCGAAGAATATTTGACTGTCTCTTGACTGAAACGTGACTGTTCGTTCAGTATGAATCTAGCGGGCTTACAGAATTTGCTGTTTTTAAAAGTTAGGATTTTAAATTTGAATCATTTGTAAACATTAATTTTAGATGGAGAGCGATGTATTTCTGCGTGCCCTGGCAACCAGTAAACATTCTGGGACTAATCGTTCCGTTCGTTTGTAGTCTAATTAAATGCTGTTTGTGTGTAAAGTGACCTTCAATCTGTGCGTCATTCCGCTTGTTTAATTTACGGAACTGATAAACGGATGTCGATGAAATGTGGTGCTGCGATGTCGTTCCCGAAACGTGTTGGGGAAAATTTAATTTTGCGTCCTCTCTGTGTAACGAAGCGTCGTCCCTTACTTGAGATTTAAAACAAACTCGTTTAATTAAAAACAGTTATCGCACAAGAAAATGCGCGTGATAAGGGCATTGTTTCCTGTTGTGCCCGTCTATTTTATGCCACCACGTACGCAAACAGCCTTCGATGCTGACGCGTTTCTAACCTCCGTAACCGTGTAGAATGCTATGTGGTTACGAACATTCAGAAAAAATGCACATTTTCCATCTTCAGAGTATAAGTGAAACTGTTTAATTTGATATCAAATACAATATCGAATTTGTACTGTAATGTTTTCGTATGGGTAGTATTGACGGAATGTGAAAGAAGCTAATTTTGTACTCTATGCAGTCTACAGTCTGTTGTGTTGGGATGGCCGGATAAGTGGCAAAATAACAGAGAACATGCCCGAAAATACATAATCTTTACTCTAACCCACATTCCAGTTTTTATTGTTTTATGGTTCCATTCGCTTCCCCTAATATTTCGCGCTCTCTGTTCAGCCATTTTAGACGTACAATGCATACCACACAAGCGATTCATAATGAGCATGTAAAAACTCGAGTATTGACAGTAACAGCCTTCTAGAGGGGACCTTCTGAAAGAAACTGCAACAGCAATGAAGACAATAAAAACAACGGGTCTAAGATGCAAGTAAGACACGCTAAGCGACACGTACATCGACGGTACAGAAACATGTTTGTCTGCTGAACTGAATAGGGCGTTTAATTTTAGTAACGTAATGTAGGTGCGTTTACTGAAGTTCAAATACGCCTTCCATTTGTACTCAATGTTGGCCGCCTGTTTTGTTCAGCCAGGGTTTGTACTTAGAATAGATCGTAATGCTGTATTTAAAGGCATCGGACAGTAATTATTGATGCACAGGCATTCAGTAGAATAGTTCCTTTGAACGGATGTAATCGCTTTAGCAAGCAGCGCCATTTTCATTTTCAATTAGTGTAAAGTGACGTGTATACTCTTAGACTTGAACAAATTGAATGAACGTTTCAGTTTCTGTCGTCTGGACTGTACGACGTCGTTCTCACAGAGACGTTAACCCAACTGTCGACTGCGTGGTGACTGTTTTGATTGTCATTTGCAGGGACCCCTCTTTTGATTGTTGTTTATTCTTCACTGCACGGAGCATTGTCTGATCTGTGTGTCCTTCTTATTAACACTAAACTGTAAAGGATTTGGTAAGTTCTAATTTTGTGAAGGGGAAATATTGTTACATCCTACAGTTCTATCCTTGGAAGCATTCATTTAATTTTGTTAAACTTCGTACACTTTGTCCTTACTTGGACTATTTTATTTCTAAACGCAATGGCAAAGTACGGAAGGAACTTCGGGATTTTGAATGCATCGTAAGTTCGAAGGAAGTAGTCGTGTAGAAAATATAGGACGTGGATTTTTTAACTAAAGTTTTGTGCTCAAAAATAAAAATAAATATTAATGAGAAAAGTCAGTTCCAGATTTATAGAATTATGTTATTAATAGATTTTGTCTATATGTATTCTTGCGTCGTATTATTACTATTATTATTATTATTATTATTATTATTATATAATTAAACCTCAGCTCCAGTACAACATACATTGTTGGTAGTCGCACGTAACATGGAGACTCCACGCTACGCATTTCAGTACCATACTTCCGTCCTCAGGTATAGCATTACACAAACTATCGACGATGGAACGCACGTACTCCGCGATAACACGTGAAAATTTGCTCCACAAAAATGCAGTTATCTGTTGTTTAATATATATAGCATCATAACATACCGAATGTGTGCTGTAGTGTGAATGTCTGTAAAAAGCGTGTTGTATTGTGACTGAACTGTTATATTTTGTATGATTTTGTGTCGCGTAGGAATTGAAGAAAAGTAATGAATTATATCACTATAAAAGCCTTATTTTTATCATATTTAATGTGTACTGTGTAAATAACAAATTTTGAAAGATACACGTCACATATTTTTCTGAAATGACGCCACTTTTTTACAAAAAAAGGAGGCAAGACCTTTAGGAATCAAAGAGAAAACAGTTTCTAATGACATTGTAAGCACGTCGACCAACTCAAATGGTTCAGCGACACTAATAATAATAATAATAATAATAATAATAATAATAATAATAATAATAATAATAATAATAATAATAATAATGTGTACATAGACGGATTGTGAGTCAGTGCGGAAAGACGGGAAAACAAGACAGTTGGAAACTGGCTGTGTTACAGGCAGGCCTGTTTGATAATTTAATATCAATTAACAGGACGCTTGTCGCCTTGTGCATTAGTGTTTGCCAGAAAAGAACACTGGTAATGCTACGGTGAAGTAGGTGGCGATTTGTGTGAAAATAATTTTATTGAAAAAATTCTTCCTAACCTCCCTTCTGAACACTGCATCTTACCACTGTCGAAGAAGGGAAAGTTACTTGCAAAAGCATGAAGGGAATAGTATGCGAGAGTGACTTGCAACTGGTCATGTTGCCACCAAGGGACAGACGATGAAGAACAATTTAACAGATCTTGCGAACAGTGTCCAGTAGAAATGCGTGTACGATGGGGCGAAATAGCAGAGTAAATGCGGCAGAAACTTCTTCGATTAATCCCATTGCACTGCAAACTGGACAACATCGCATTTGTGTAGGCCAGAAGAGAACACTGCGTTGCCATGAGCAATGCAACACTTAAAACTTCCGAAGTAAAATTATGAATCCGTGACGGGTTTAATTGTATGAATGTATAGAGCTAGAGTAACTACATCGCTGTATGGAGAGGGGACGAAATCGAGACAACATGGAGCCAATCATCTTCGAACTAGAGAAGAGGAAATATTTAAGTTTTCTGTGATGTTACACCATGTCGCCTGGTAAGTAGTTGCCTACGCTTCGATAGATCGTAACGCCTTCTTCTTCACGGTTCAGTATCTTTCAAGAATTGTCTGTTCTTGGACTACTTGGCTCTGAAGATTTACGCACTGTAATCTTTCGAAACGTCGGTAACTATTTACCAGTCGACACAGCGAACACTCCCAGAGGACTTTATTCTTCGACAACAACGCTGTGACGATATCAAATCTAGCGCAAGTGACGAAGAGTCTGTCGTCTGTCGAGTTGACGAAGGAGGCAGTGAAGGCCACTGCCAAAATGATAGTTCAGTTGACAAAATGATAGTTCAGTTGACAAAATGATAGTTCAGTTGACAAAATGATAGTTCAGTTGACGAAATGATAGTTCAGTTGACGAAATGATAGTTCAGTTGACAAAATGATAATTCAGTTGACAAAATGATAATTCAGTTGACAAAATGATAGTTCAGTTGACAAAATGATAGTTCAGTTGACAAAATGATAGTTCAGTTGACAAAATGATAGTTCAGTTGACAAAATGATAGTTCAGTTGACAAAATGATACTTCAGTTGACAAAATGATAGTTCAGTTGACAAAATGATAATTCAGTTGACAAAATGATAGTTCAGTTGACAAAATGATAGTTCAGTTGACAAAATGATAGTTCAGTTGACAAAATGAAAAGGAAAGAAGACCGGATTAATGTGCTACATGTCCTGGGGCGAGTACTATATTTCTTCTGTCTTGATCTTTAATTCAACTGTGTATGGAACCGATAACGAGTCTGCAATAAATTGCACAGTGCTGTGACGTAATGTGCCGCATTTCCGTTTTCTCACGTCACAGCAAGCAACCTGCCACCTGAGGTAGGCAGTCAGATAAGATACGTTCTCTTCACAAAGCCATGTCGCGTTGGCATGTGAATTCACTGCACCTACAGTATACATTCTGCTACTAATACAGGGCTATTGCAGTGCTGTAACTATACGTAAAGAGTCTGTTTCGGTTGTCGAAGAGGCGATAATACTGAGGATAAGAATGCGTGGAGCTATATACCTACTTCCCTATTCATCTTAATGGCCTACAGCTCATTTGCGAGCAGGGAAAACTCTACGTTTGCCGTAAATCGGAAGGTTGTTTAGTACGCAGTTGAAGTTCAGTATGAAGATTCTTCTTGATTTATCATTGTGGTTTACATGCAATATCCAAAATATGTTTCAAGTATGGTAAGGCTTATAAATTTCTGTGGGTTTCATTTATGTAGGGCATAGCAAACATTCATGAGCATTTTTGTTGCAACGCATTGACTTAAAAAAGGAATAAAATAAATTAATTTCGGGGGTTTCTGAAGCAACCGTTTTTCCATATCGATGTATTTGTTCATTTCTCGAATAGTCGAATCACACATTTTGTGCGCCGCTGATCGAACCCACGCCTTCCTGCAGAAGGCCGTCTTTTCCTGCGGTCACAGTAAACCTGCGCGCTGAGTAGCCGTGCTGCTGATTTAGCATTCAACAAAAGTCAACGTGCACGTGCTTGCTTCTGGAATGTCACAGACTTTCTCACCGGTATATTACATGGACCTGAAACTTCTATCGCCTCACAAATTCTATTATGAATGTGACACTAATAGTATAAAATATAAAGTGCATATATGGTATGGCTTCTCTTCGCGAGATGTTCATACCAATTTACATCCCTACGATGCTAAAGGTTAATGTGGTTCAGGGTCCCCAGGTTTTCGCGTATCTGAAAAGAACATAATTCAGCACGAACTTATATCTCCTTACTTTACAAGCAAAGTAAACAAAAATGATTTTTGTGTGGCCCGTAATAGGCTAATACTTTTAGGACTAAAATTTCTAAAACAAAGCTTATTATGTTAAGCTCATATCCTTTTGTAATATACAATACATACTGAAGCAGTTCTGAAGCGCTACTCATTGCGACTGATTGGAATCTATACAGCTGAATATTAGGGTGTAGGATGGACCTCAAATGACACGTACAGGGAAATGTTAAGCTGTCTCTTTAAAAAGCACAGTAGAGCTGCCTTTAATAAGAAACACAAAGATTCACAAACAGGCAAAAGTGCGTTGATTTATCGCCAGTTCCCTAGGATATAATGATCTGTGCAAGGACGTGGCAGTCGAGGGTAGACTGCTGGTAATAGCTTCTTTTTGTGTGTCAGAAGGGAGTGTTCTAGATGACAATGAGCTGCCGAGAATGTTGGTGTCGTTATTTCTCTTAATAACTTGACCTTTCTGAGCTAATGCTGTGATATAGACGGTGGAAAATGCCAGTGCGGCTCCCTGTCTTTCCAATCCCCATGCGCATAGCCTTGAGCTAATTCACCGGACGGTAAACACTCTTTTCCCCAATGCTTTCGCTAACTTCAAACTGTTTGTAATAAGTAAATGAACTACATTATCTAACATCGTATTAACTTGTCCTTCGATACAACGTGATTATTCCTGCTTTACAATTTCCTTTTTGGTGTAGGTAACATTGTTAATATTAAACCAGAGGGCATTAGACGAGTAGGCAGGCGTGCTATTAGGTGGCAGGATTCAGAGGAAGAAGGTCTGAAGCTAAGGGCTTTAAAAATTTTAGGCGAAGGTCGCAGGATAGAGAGTAGTGCTGGGAAATATTGTAAGAGGCCAAGGTTCATGATGGACTCTAATGCCAGGAGAAGAAAGGAGGAGGAGGAGGAGGAGGAGGAGGAGGAGGAGGGGGAGAACATGAGCTAATGCAATACATATGCAATGCATATATGTAATATGTTGAGCTTTTCGTTTGTTCTCGAGGATTGACAACTAAATCATTATCTCATAATCCGAAATTAAGTCCTTTACACACAGCAGGAAAAACTGAATAGATATCGGAAGCATTCTCATCGTCCGCGGTGTCATTAAGATTCCTTTAACGCATTCTGAGTGTGATTTGACTCAGGGTAATAAGAGTAAGGATATTGGTGGAACACAAGTTATAAAAAGGCGAGACATCTTTATGGTCACTGAAACATCGTATCTTGTTGCACATCGTTACTGTGTGAAGTTTTGCGAGTTGAAATATAAGATCTGAGGTTATAGTGGCGGTGACTGTGAAGATTGCCTTTGCTTGGGGTTTGATACCGTCGGCTTTTTTACGTAGTTACACATTTGGAAGTTTACGAAGAATATTTTACGTCCATCTTATGGATCTAAATATTAATTACGAAGGAAACGCTTCGTGATATTGTGACAGGAAGGCAACGACTGACGCTGAGAGTGATGTAACTGAAAGTGAAATGGGTACCACACTTAATGGCCTCACGTTCCAGGATATATTAATTTGTACATAGTTGAATCAGTATCTTTGTAGTGGTTCCTGTTATGGTGGGGATCAGTCTATACCCATACAGGATAGAAGTGAAGCTTTCCTTGTGGTACAGGGTTATGTAGAGAAGGTGAACACGTTACGTCGCCATGAAGCAATTTAGGAACAACACTGATGATGGTGGGATGGATTAATGAATGAAGTTATCTGGATAAGTAATTATAAATATTCACTTCAGAGACTGGAAATAAAAAAGCGCGGAAGGCTGCAACAGTAGACGAATTTAATTAGCGACAGAGTAACATAAATAGCGATGTAAGTGCGAGTAGGAACACAGCTTCCCTTTCCGCCAAATAGAAAATTTGAATGAGTTGTCCGAATAGAATCAGTTGTAACTTCGTGACAGATGTATTCAGAACACCTATTACCTAATTATAACATACTGCTGTTATTATTAAAGGTAATATGTTATCATGGATGAACCATAAATGAACTCCGGTCTGCAGATCCACGCACATCTTGCAACAGCTGTGGAAAGAAGTTTTGCAGGAAATCGCGGTAAATGAGCGCAGTCAGACGTGGCGGATGAAAGTAGGATTCCAGAAGTCCGCCTTCTGCCGTGCCTGCACGGAAACCGCGCGTTTTCATTAATCTTGAGGAGGCCGTCACTCAGAAACCACGCTTCGGACGGCCTATGTCCATATAATATTTTGTTCTTGCATTGTGGTGTAGATACACCTTCTGTAGGTTTGACCGTACATTTTCTCGTTCACTCTATATAAGCTTTGCAGTTGACAGCGTCTTTAAATTACACACTAAAAAAGTTTTTCTGAGTTGTGACTCCATGTACTTTCGTAGGTAGGTACCAACGTTTAAAATGTATCTGCTGCCTCCGTCTTTAGGGCAGAAGTTCCGTGTTTAAAATGGAAGAAGCTTATTTTCATCAAGCCTTTTTATTCGTATACCTTGATCTTAATTTGTCACATTGGTGTCAACAGTGAATTTACTGATTGTGATCAGTTTGAGTACCGTCCTTCCCAATACTCTTTGCCCTTAGGTGTTGGACTCCTTCCGGAAAAAACAAGCGATCACAACATTTTCTGTTCTAATGCGACTGTAATTCAAGCGCACCAGAGTTAATTTTTAGAAATTCTTTTCGTTTCTAATTTGAACTAGAATTTTTTGGCTATCAGTCAGTGCATTTTATACGTACTGATTGACGAAAACCCGAATATGGACTCAGCATATGCGGTTATTTCACTGGGTCTGTTATGCTGTTTTGTCTTGATACAACAATGAATTTTTTTTTTTTGCCAGTGAGATGATAATCTTATTTTAGACAAATGGACTTCAGCAGTTTGCACGAAAGGAAGTAACAAAATCGCCTGTCAGTGTTGGCTTTTTATAGTGCATCATAAGGTCTGCCAAGCGCAGTCACGTTGAATATTTGCAGTCAGTGTACGCTATCATACGTGAAATGAATCCGTTCCTCTCATTCAAACCCCCGGACAAGGCTTGTCCTACACCGAAATTATTATTATTGTTGTTTCGACCAGTTTCCTCCATCATAGACTACAAGACAAAGCTACGATGTATAGATCACCTTCTGAACTTTTATTTTGCGGATGCCTGATTTAAATCCCGGCCAGGTCATTGACTGCCCTGAGACTTTTTATGGTTTTCCTCAGTCATTCCAGACAATTGCCGCTGCAGCGTCTAGATTAGGACATGAACGTATCTCACGGATGTCTTCGAATTCAGCTGTCGTCCTGGTATTCGGCTGTTTATGGCCCGAATTACTCGTCACGTAGTAAAACAAACCATAGCAAATAGATGGCGACAGCGTCTGTCGATCTCAATCCCCATCTGTTCGTTTTCAAGGAATATTTCGCTAAAACTTTTCGGTATCCGTATGAAGCGTTCCGATATCGATACGGAATTCCATGTAGTGTCATATCTCTGCTGTTCGATAGGTATTTAAAGACCGCAGGTGAAATGAATATATGGTGCAATAAGTGTTCCTTTCCTAAACGTCAGGCCTGTAGCTTGCAATTGCAATCCGTCTGCACGGAGTCATATCTAGACATAATCGCATTTTGCTATAATTGACGGGTGAACTGTGCACAATCCTAATGGCAACCTTTCTAGATGTAGTGAAGACACAGACAGACAGACAGACAGACAGACAGACAGGCAGACAGACAGACAGACAGGCAGGCAGACAGACAGACAGACAGCTGTTACTGTCTGGATCCGTGTAACAGAATAAGACCTAATTCCAATTACACTCAGTAATGGGCTTTCGTTTTCTAAATTAAACGTGGTCCCGGTCTTCTGGTACCATGCAGCTTTTAATTAAACGCTACGACGGGTCCGGTACAGCAGTAAGTAATTTCTCATTCCTGTAAAGAAAATTGGTTTAAAATTAACTACGATTACGGTAAACCAGGTGTTAAAGCTCGTACTTTTTATGAACGGTCTTATGTTTTTTAGACTGAAGAAATTAATACCTGAAATTTTCATCATAGATATTAATGCCAAACCCATTATTCAACCTGCCGCCCCTCACAAATAAATATCTTTATGTGAACATCGCATCTGTGTTTCTGTCGTTGACACTGGAAGATCAGTTAAACAAATTGTAAATTTCACCACAGTTTACCCGTTAATGACACACCGAATATTATGTGGTATAAGAAAATTGGTTTTTAAATGTAACTCATAAATATGACTATTTGTAAAGGCGTATGAAAGATCTCAAATGGACACCTTTCAGAAGCCGTATTTCTGCTGCTGTCTTCTTCTGTCCCTGTAACTAATATTTTCACGTTATCTATGTACATATCCAACGATAATGAAGCTCGTTTTATTGCTTACTGTATTTCCTTGTATGTCTTCCAAAATTACTAACTTAACCAAGATTTTAGCCTCATAGATATTGGCCCGAAAGTTTGTCTTTATTTCTATGCATCTAAGTAGAATTACAAACCAACATGATTTGCGACAACAGCAAGAGTACATGATCATAAAACTGTGCTACTTTTCTGACTTTCAAACTTCTGCAGTCTGCACTCAAGTGCTAGCCGTTTTATTGGGTGTTGAACAGATGAAGAAATTGGCAATTTTTCGGTACCAGAACTCTGTCATTCTTAGTACGGTCAGCACGAATTCCCTGTACCTTTAATGTACCTGTTCACTTAGCCCACTTTCTGTTGGTTTATTAAGAAAACTTCAGTGTGAACGGCCAGGTGTACAGTAAGATATTTAAAGGGAAAAAGCCTTTCTATAATTCATAGCATGTGGCCTACCATCGATCTTAATACGCACACTGTGGCAATTGAAATCGTTAAGAATACATGTTGCGTCTGCGTGGGAAAAGCATACTATGGCTGTAATTTCATTTTTGTGGGCTCAGTAACTAACTATCAATTAGTTAAGCAATCAGAGAGGTAAGGATACTTGGCGTATGTATGTTTATCCCTTATAGTCGAATAAAGCTGTAAGCAGGCACAGGTTCCATGAAAATTGAAAGGATATCAAGGTTACCGTCTTACGGTACGTGACGCCGTGTACTTTGCATTAATTTGATACTATCAGCCAAGTAGCAACTGTGCTTAAGCAATATTTCCTGGGTCTTGTATTTATGAGTTTCCCGGCTCGAATTTCACCAAGGAAAACAGTTATATGACTGAGGCTTTTCGTGATGTTCTTCAGTTCCCCTGCACATGTGCGGGTAATACCTTAAAATAGGGCACGGCCGCTTTTTTACATCTCTCCAATTTATTATTTACTATGATACGATGAATAGACGCAATATATAATCTTGATTTACTGACAGCGTCGTTGAAGAAATTACAAATAAATAATTACCCACTGCCATGAAAAGTTAAAATCTGATAAACTGTACCCGTAAATTTGAAAGTCTGCATGACATGAATTTCTTGGAATAACTGCTCTCCATTTTCCTAATCTGCATCTCGGATACAGACGAGCTGTCAAAATAATACAAGTAGGGGAAGTTTAACTTGTCGTTTGAATCATTATCACAGTAATCATATTTGGAATCTTGGTAGTTTTTTCATCCCCTTCCGCCTTTTGATTTGTCTTACAATCGCTTCACAGGTCCTCGTGTTTACTTTCTTCAGTGGCATGTAATGCAGAATTGTGTCAACACGATAAATTTCGTATGTTTTTGTATTCCAAACTTTTGTCCTTCCTATCCGTCTACTTCCATATAATCTTGGGATGTATCGTAGTTCTTGAAAGTATTGGCGCAGGATTCATATTTGTAATATTACTATGTCCAAACTGTATGAAATGCGGTGCAAAGAACCTGTCGGGAAGGTTGGAGGCTGTAATTCTACTTCCAGATTTCACATAAACAAATCAGTAATCTGTCGTGGAAAATTTACCGCTTCTTTCAGGCCTCGTTTCGGAACTGCAATGTCACGAGGATACTTTTAAAGTTTAAGTAATAATGCGACAAAGTCTAGACCCTGTATTCGTAGTTGAATTATGTTTGGGTTCGACAGCAGCACGTTCAATTCTTATCTTATTTCCACTTAATGTACTGGGTGGCACTCTTCCAAACATCAAAAATATATTTTAATGTTAATCTAATTGGAAGTCTCTAAAAAAAGTGTCTACAGTATCCCAAATTTAAAATACAGCCCTAACACTGTGGCGACTGGCGCATTACTTATTGTTTGTAGGACTCATTTCTATGAAAATTGCCAACCTTGTTTCGACCCATACAGCTGGCCAAAGTAAAGTCTCGATCAAGTGCGGTGTTCCTGCTTTATATACAGCAGGTTTCACTTTCAAGTGTCATGAAGCACGGCTGTCCTGGCTGAGATTTGCATTGCTTTATTCAGTCGCTCAAATAACCTGCCGGCGTATGAGCTCAAAATAGTTCACGACCTCTTGCTTCACATTCTTCGCAATTCAAGCCTTTAAGCTACATAATCACACCTATTTACATCTTTGCCAAGTAAACCAATAATAAATAAAACAGATAAATAAATTCTGGTCATAATGTGTAAGGAATGTGTCGAAGAAAATTCTGCAACACAGGTTCGAATAGCTCGAAGAAACATGAAACGAAAAAATATTCAAGTGAGTTTGATGATCTGCCTGTCCTTAGTATAGGTTACCAGTGTGGTAAATGAATGCCTATTCTGTAATGTATAGCCCGAGTCACGAACATGTCATTGTCGCAGGTTATCTTTGTATGTAATGAAACCAGAATTTTCCTACTATCGTCGCGAAATGACGGTAGGTTTACGACTGTAGAAAGTGTAATACTTTTAACAAAACTACCCATCCTTCCTTGTGCAAGTAATATGTGTCACTCTTCTTCTGAGATCTTTAATATTTCCGCCTGTAAAAGGTTTAGGATGTTTCCATACTGCAGGCAATTCGAAACTTTTACCATATTTTTATGTGCAGTTCTTCTGTTCGTTTGTAACTGGCTGTCTTGCTTTGTTCGCTGTCGTACTTATGTACAGCGTCCAGCAACACTCAGTTCAACCTCAACTGAAGCGAAGTTTAGATTTACTGTTATTGTAGTTTCCACTTTCCTAACCTCTTTCAAAACTGGAAAAGAAAGCAGTTAAAAACATCATATCGTGTGGCCTACTTGGCAGGTCGAAGAAATTGCCACCCTCTTTCATCTTACCCTGGATTGCGTGAATGTCTCCAGAAATATTACTGTATGTCTCATTTAAAATAACATATATTAAAAATTATTTAAATACATGAAAAAGTATATATTTTATGACAATTTTTTGTGTTTTTATGTACTGAAGTTACAAGATGATGATGGTGGTGGTGGTGGTGGTGGTGGTGGTGGTGGTGGTGGTGGTGGTGTAGTATTGTGAAAAGAAACACCGAGGGGGTGGGGTGGAGTCTGTAGCGTAACAGATGTACGTGGTAAATCCCATAGTATCCTGTCGGTTTGTGTTCGCGACGTTTGCTCAATATTAATTTGTATAGCAGTGTGTTGTTTTGAATAAATGCGTTGTTGTAAGGATAGACATTATTTTAAGAGAAGAACTGAAAGTGAGAAGCGAGGGAAGAAGAGTGGATTGGAGGTTGTGTTTCATAGTGGAGTAATACAATATATCTGGAATCATACACTCCTTTTATTTTATTCGGTATCCAATATTTAAAACAAGAAAATGCTTTTGCCTAGGGACGGGCTCTCTCGCCGTCCCTAGGCAAAGAAATTAGCTGAATTCTTACTCAGTTGGGCCAGGTACGTAAAGCTATTATCAACCTCGGACTTCATCCTATCAGAGCCACTCGAGTAGGTGTTTTCCTCATGCGTTTTACTGAGAATGATGATCGATATTGCCTCTGAAACGTGGTTTCTAGTTTTAAATATTCCAAAGAGAGAACGATGCCAGATGTGATAAACCACCGCCAAAATTCGTTATAACAGTCGCATAATATACTCTAGTATACACGAAATATGAACATCCTGTCCAGAGACAGATGGCGATAAAACCTAGACCTATCAAAAAACCTTCCTCCCCAGTGCAGCAACACAATACATTGTGTAATGCTACTCTATCACATCCTATTCATCTGTTGATTGTTCATCATTTCCACGAACGATACTAGAAATTGCTGTGCGCCGTCTTCTGAATGAGGCGGAAGGAAATATCTCCACATGGTCTATATAGAAGTGCCGTAAGTCCTGGTATAGGCTGTATCAATCCTGGGAGATCAGGCCACTACTTTACCTCGAATAAACATCGTTCGAACACACACTGACGCGGCGTTATGTCCCAGAGTAACGGAATCCTCAGATACGAAGCAAAGAAACCCGCAAAGCTCAAATAGTGACATAAATTGTATTTAAACTGCCGCTAATAAACGTTAGGCCTATTTTTGAAATCCCGTGTAGAGTAGTGGCTTAAGGATTAGAACCCGAAGCAAGTATTTAAATTCTACATCAAAATGCAAGCAGATTGTTATGAACTTCATAACGTACGATTTCAATTTCATTACGCCGTGTTTTATTGTGTTCTTAGAATTGTACTGGTTTAGAGATTGTTCAAGATTTTCAGACCAAACGGACGTGGCAGCTGAAGTATTTGGGCAATGCTGCAATATGTTGTGCTTGATTATAGCCTTTTATCATTAATTTCAACCACAGCAAATGTTTGCAATTATGTCTGATAAATTTAATATAATATGGAGTCTCTGCTTGTGAACGTTAAGTACATAAATCATATTTAATTTTATATTTATTAACATATTATTCCATTTAGCGTACATACACGTACATGTACAAACGTTTTCCAAGAAAGGAGGTTTTACAAATTGTGCCCATACCTTCTGGTTCGGCTGTAATTTCGATGGAAGCTTTGTTTTGTGAGTGGGCTGATTCAAAGCTACATATTTGTTTCTGTTTTGGCAGAAACCTTTTACTGTTAGTTTGTTTAGAAAGAGCTGTGGAAGTGAGATATTAGGAACTGAGTTCAGACGAAACGAATTAAGTACTTCAATGTTTGAAATCAATGCCAGGCATTCTCTCAGCGCCTTTGTACGTGTTATGTTTGAACTGTGTAAGCTTTCTGTTGTGTTTGTATGAAGAGTCAGCTACTCTCCACGTCAGATCTGACCGTTCTGTACAGCTGTGTCCAGGCAGGGAATTATTTCCTTCGCGAAGCAGGACGTTATTGTTACAATGTGAATTTATACGTATTTTAGGCTAGCGCTGGCCAGAACTGAGATGGCACTGGAAGGTTGCGTCTACTTACATATTTTGTATCTGCTGTTTGGCTTCACCGCTTTTCTTGTTAGAATTATGAAGACAGTGATAAATAGGCGTACCGTGACGTTAATAATGTACAAAATGTTGGATGTCGGAGCATAGAGCACTGTGCTCGTGTTCAAATATGAACGCTATTCTACTTCAGTAGGACTCAACCAGGGACGTGACATTAATGTTTAGGCTACATTTTTCTGTACATTCCTGTCTATTTTCATAATTGCTGCTTCTTAAAAAAATTCGTATTTTTCAGTTTGTTGCATTTTCTTTTTTTAATATTTCTCACGCATAAGGGTGGCCCCTATATGTTTAGTTTCCAACTCTCTAAACCTTTCATACCCTGAGCACGTAAATCTAATTATGTAAAAGTTTATACTTATTATCCTTAGTGAAAATTTTTGATTAAAAACATTTATGAGGACGTCTTGAATAGTGATTTGGAATTAACTATATTTCACT
The DNA here is from genome assembly GCA_013340265.1 of Coptotermes formosanus. Lineage (NCBI taxonomy): Eukaryota > Metazoa > Arthropoda > Insecta > Blattodea > Rhinotermitidae > Coptotermes > Coptotermes formosanus. Next base: position 1,180,475 of record BLKM01012995.1, on the reverse strand, counting down.
TTACATTGTTGAAGTTAAGAATGAAAACGCAGAGAAATGAATTGTGAATACACATCTGAAGCCCAGAATCCTAAAACATGTTGTGCCAGTTGATACTGGAAAGGATCTTTGTAAGCAAACTACTGAGGTAATGCAATTCGTTCTTGTCAATACATACTACGTACATGACTTTGTTGTACAGACTGTTTACACTTTGAACTCTTTTGATAAAATATAGAGACTTCAGTCTGTACGGCCATTCCTTCTGTGACGTGTACTGTTTTATTTGAAAGTTGGCTGAATTTATCGTACAATCAATAAGTAGGAATAAAATTGAAGTTAGCCTTCACATTTGGTAGACTGTCGATAAAAAATCGAATGGAGGAACTTTATGTGTGGTGGGAGATGACGCGTCCGGACCGAGAGACTAACAGGTGAGTGTTTTATTCAGAAAGTCTTGAAATATTTAAAGGTGATCATACCAACTTACTTGCACCTTTCTGCTCTAGTAGTAATTCTACACAAATGAACTGTTTCTGTCTTCAGCAATCGACGCTGCTGAGAGCAACAGCTACAACGCTGGCAATTCTCCCTGCTTTTCTGTCAGTGCTTACTTGATAGACTCGTTACCTGTGACGAGATAGACCCCATCTGGTACGCCTATAGAATTCTGAAATTATGTAACTGTTTAGTTGTTTAGGAAGCTATTAATTTTTATTCGTGTTGTTTTTGTAAATGGAAACAGTAATATGGCTGCTGCAAGGTAATGGGACTTGTCTGTTTCGTGATGGAAATCCTTAAATGTAGATGAATTATAGGTCTGTAAACTTTGTCGGTTTAGAATTGCTTATAAAGCTTTAAAGCCCTTGAAGTATTTACGAAAACCAGTCGGAAGTTTCAGATGCTTAAATTTTTCATTATATAATTTATAACAGCATGCCTGGAAATAGGGTTTGTCATGCTAATGGATTATAAGTGCCTCTATTCAGCTTAAGTATGACTTAAAATATGTTGGAATGGGCACATGCTGTGGGTGTGTTTGACGGTTAACCCTGTCATATGCTTCAGCTCTAGTGAATTTTGTTTCAAATGAAGTGTCCTGAATATCGATCCGTACAATATAAGAATTTCAAATACGCAACACGCAAAGCTCCACGCTAAAACAGCAGACTTTTGTTCTTCTACGTATGAAGGTTGCTAATGTCTTTTAAGGTGTTATTATCGGGCTGTGGAGTCGGTACACAAAAGCTCCGACTCGAACTCCGACTTCTCGATTTTTAAAACTTCCGACTCCGACTCCTCGATTTTTAAACTCCGACTCCTTCATAAAAGCTCCATATGTATTAATAATGGTAAACCTATAAGACATTTCATCGCCACCACGTGAATCATCAGGCTACTTTTTTTGACTTATAACCTATATTTAATTATAAGTCTAATGCTTACTGTAGCTATCAGGGCTCTGGAGTTGGAGTATCTAGTTAAGATTTTAGACTGAGGTCGGAGTCGGAGTCAGTACATTTTTACCGACTCCGACTCCACCTACATTTCCTTCCGACTCCGACTGCACCTAAAATTCCTCCCGACTCCGACTCCGACTCCGACTCCACAGCCCTGGTTGTTATGCGATATACGCTGTCCCACATTGTCATATTTCTTTGTACTGTGTTTACCCACATTTTGTTTAAAATTGAAATTTGTAGAATTATGTGTAATTGCGGATTCTTGTAGAGTGGAATTTAATACGTCATTTCTTATTCTAAAGATTTTTGAATAAAATATAATTTAAATTTAATGCTTGGCACAGAAGGTGCAGTTGATTACTGGAGCAAATTTTTTATCCAGCTAACTACAAGTTGAGTTTAGAATAATTTTAAGGTGATTCATCCCCGTAGTGCTATTAATCAATGTGTATTTCGTGATAGTACAGTCACGCGAAACACTGCAGTGTAATCAGTCACAAAATACATATTGATTAATAACACAGTGGGGATGAATTACCTTAAGACTGTAGCAGGTAGTCGAGCTCATATCCATAGATTTAAGACCCGAATAAAGCCTGAATTATTATATTGTGGTGTTGTGTGTGACTGTACTATCAAAAAATACATACTCAAAATCGTTATTTGGGCTTTGACGTAAAACTGAACTTAATATGCCAGGACGTGACATTCCACTGAACTGCAAGTTATGTCTCTTAGCTCCAGTAATGTTGCATGAATATATGGGAAGCATTCCTCGAGCTGGTGACTGTGTTTCAACGTATACAACTTTTAATCTTTACTTTTCATTTTGGTATAGTTCAAAATTCAGGACTGTGTATTTAGAGGTTGTATCTCGTATGTAAAGTGCCATACTGGTCTGTTTGCGTTGTACTTAAACCTGTGTCAAGAATATACACCTGATTCCTGTTTCGAAGGCAGATCAGTCCATGTGTTGACGTTCTGTTTGCAGGGCAAGCCTACACTACAAACAGAATGATACGGAATCCAAGCTTGAAGTCAAGCAGCTGCAGGTAGCTGATGAAGCTGTGTACAAGTGCGAGATCACATACATTGAAGTCCGGGAGGGATGCTCCGTTGTCCAGTTCATCAACCTCACCGCACTCAGTAAGTTGCATTGCTGTTTATTTATAAAACTTTGTTTTATGATAAGTAATGAAATATAAGGAAATATTTAACCTAATTTATGTTTTAAAACAAGAAAATAACAATTTAAAGCACAGTTTTTACTATATTTATTACTGGACTTAAAACAAGAAAAAATGCATTTGGCCTGCTGAGCGCATTTACGTGTTTACCATCCCCAGTGTAAACAGTAGGTATTTCTCTGAACAATATTATACGACTGGTCTTTGTAATTGAGATGCACTCTGTTCTCGTTGAGGTAGAAACTGAAGCTTGAAATGCAGTGGAGACTGCTTTCAGTCTCCAAAGCCTTAGCTACATTCGATCAAGAAGTCGTTCTGTAGCATAGTCATATAGTCATTAACGCTGTGACCAATCAACTTTCATTGCAGGCGTCATTCCATGCGTCGTCGTTGCTGTCGTTGTAATTAGAGCGGTACAGTGTATCCAGATGCGCACCTGTCTTCCACTTAAGACTGAACTAATAAGAAATTCGTGAATTTTAGCAAGTAATCTTTCATAGCCAATCAAATACGAAGTTGAAGTAGGCGAACATTGCAGTCATTTCCTGCGGCTTGTCAAACATCACAGCGGTGTTGTGGCAGAAATGTTCAGTAAATAATTTATGACGTGTCTAGACACAGACACATTCTGCATTCAAGAGTTGCGGGTGTTGTGCTGTAATGAGAAATTAATACCTTCTTAGTCTGCACTGTTGAGAATTTAGAATCTGGATACTAGGTGCTGCATACTACAATCACTTTTGTCTCCATGTCTCAGACAGGTTGGGAATTGTTGGTTTTCGGTTCACCTCTATCAGACTACACGGCATCATAATCTATCTGGCAGAAAGATTCATTTCTTCATTGTATCCACATATATAACTTGAAGTGATAGATTTTACACATGAACATAATGTATTTCCTTACATTTTCTGTGGTAGGAAACGTCTGTCCACAAATATGTGGGAAGGTAGGTACATGTAACTATATACATATATATTATGAGCTATTTATAATATATAAATATGTATTATAAACTGGCAAAAACAAAATATTGTTTTGTTGCTAGTCCTGTTCGTGTTTAAACTCATCTTAATATCCCCTGGGTAGTGTGAACAGCGACATCGACGCCACAGTTCTGTGCGACGTGTCATGATTGACCCTGGACTTCTGTTCCCTGAAACGGCTGTGACACGCCATCACATGACAAATAGTATCAAATCAATACCGGCTTTGCGTAAAGTCCAATCAGTTTTTTTTTGCATTTTTCCTTATCGAAAATAATCAACAAATTGTCACTGGAACAATATTATAATCTAACATAGCCCTAATAGAAGGTAAAGTTTTCCGTGTCTGCGCCATGAAGGCATACAGGGGGAGTAGAGGTATAGCCCCACCCATTTTTAACCTCGGAACTAGATGGAGGTGACTGACGCGTCCTGAATTTTAATGCCTGTATCACATTTAGCACTACAGTAAAGTTGTTTGTACTGCACTTTCCGTGAAGCGAACTTACGCGTTACAGGCAGTTTCCGCTTGACAGGAGGAGCGTCCGACTCTTTCGACAAAGCCCATGCAAACAGCCACTGAACAGTTACTGAAAGACGGAATCTGCAGACATCATGTCCTCGTTTTGTACGTATGACCCCAGTACTGCAAAATCAAAGTGTGGCGTGTCTTTTTACGTAATATGTATGAGATATTCATAAAGCGTATTGCATGCGTGCTGGTAGGTGCCGACATTTCAACAACGGAGTAAATTGCCCAAGCGACACTTGACACTAATAGGAAACTGGACTGCGTGTCAACTACACACTTAGCAGTTGTTCGAGGGCTCGTCATTCGTTGGCTTGTTCATGTGTGCCATGTGCCATGTGCCATGCTGCTGTTGCATATTCGTTGGTCAATGACGCGTTGGTGACGAATTCAGACCTCCCACATTTACACAACAGATTGATACCAAAGCGCGCGTTTGTGTTTTGGGAGCATCGCATCCCGTCTGGTGCATGCATAGTGCACCTCCATTTGTTCATGAATTTATTGATCATCTGTCACTCTTCGTCACTAGCTGATGTACCTCGCCTAAATTGCGACTTTTTTGTCGTATATTGTAGCGTTACTATTTTATGATGCCTTGGTATACCCTATATCGAATCGCATTGCAGCTCTTCTGTAATGTATCCATACAGCGTCAAAGATGCAAAAAATTAAGCATTCTCTGGACGTTCCATTAAGAACTTCTTTGAGAAACTGCGGTTCACCACAGATTACCTTCTTTCTGGTATAGAAAGCTTGCCGCACTCACGCCTTAGAGCAGCAGTTCTTCAGAAGATGTTAGCCACTGACATCAAAACATTGCACTGCTTTTATGGAACCGCAACGTCCCTTCTCTTTTCTATAAGGGTCCGTGGCACTGCGCTACAAGCCAGAAGGTTGCGGGTTCGATTCCCTAGGGGGTTATTGGGATTATTCGTTGACATAATCCTTTCGGTCGCACTATGGCCCTTGGGTCGACTCAGCCACTAACATAAATGAGTACCAGGAGTATTTTCTTGGGAGGTAAAGGCGGCCGATGAGTAGGGCTGATAACCTTACCACCTCCATGTGCAGATAGTCTAGAAACTTTATGAGACTCAACCCCATGGAGCCAAAAGGGCCTGTCCAGGCCTGTAATGGGATAGCTTTACCTTTTATAAGGGTCCGTTGTTGGATTTTACTTTGAGCCACTTGAATCCGGTTCACAGCTTATATCCTAAAACTTTCAAAAGTTCTAGTTTAACAAGGCCCTCTCTTTTAAGCCTTTGTTTTCGAAGTGACCCCTTCTTCTGAGGCTTTTCCACGGACTGTTGTACCACTTTGTAGTCTCTCTCGTGCTGGCAACGTTCCCTGTCATTCTTGATTTCATGTCTGTAATAATATTCCTTGGAAAGTAAAGAGCACAAAGTGTTTGATTATGCGGATTCTGTGGCAGGTGTCTGATCCTGTTGCTTGTTGCTTGGATACATATATTATATTGTGTGTTATCAATAAAATTCTTTGTATTGTAAAATGTTTGTATCATTGTGTATCCTAAGCAGTGTCACGCGAATAGAATGGACATTGCTTAATTACAAACATTCAGTTCCTACACTGCAGGGAATACAGTCCGTTTCATTCAGAAAGACCAGTTGGTTTATGCTGGATAGGGAAGTAATCGCTGTTTGTCTTATGAATCATATAGAACACATAAACACACTCTGTGAAAGAATTGTAGATTTTTCAGTGTTACGCCTGGCGGCACGTACGGTAATTCCTGAGCTTTAAAGGTTAAAAATAGTAACAAAAAACTTTAAACACCAACAAATGCACAAAGAGTTTATTCTCGTCAATTATAACTCACTCCTACATGTTTCGACCCTACTGGGTCATCTTCAGGGAGAAACCTTCCGTTGTCGTTACACTATGTTGCACTATACAGTTTAGCAACTGTGCTGCACAGTCAACAGCACATTCTCGCTAAACTGTATAGTGCAACATAGTGTAACGACAACGGAAGGTTTCTCCCTGAAGATGACCCAGTAGGGTCGAAACATGTAGGAGTGAGTTATAATTGACGAGAATAAACTCTTTGTGCATTTGTTGGTGTTTAAAGTTTTTTGTTTTGTATAATATAGTACACGGACATGGAACACATTAAATTTGGTTAAAAATAGTATATTCATCATCCAACTGTTTGTGTTACAGATATGTTCGCATCATATTGGGTGTTTGTATGTATTTACCTCCTTGTATTTCTGCCGTTGCAGTTTGGTATATATGGCAATGAGATGCAGCTAGTCAGTGTCTGAAGTACAGGCTTGTATAATATTCCGCATGATTGCAGCCCTTTGTTTTTTCATTTTATGAAGACAGATTTACATGGCAAAATTTTTGGATTTTCGTGAAATTTGTTACGAACGTGTTGCTACAGAAGGCTTCTCTTTTTTTTTAATTTTTAATATCGTGCCACCAACAATACAGACCTGAGGGTCACGAAAACTTCCGGAACGTAAGCGGTACCAAAGACACATTTTGTAAGTCCTTTAATATTATGTGATAATATAGTTTCTAAAATTTGAAGGTAGTTTTTCGTTCTATAATTCAGCTTCTAAATAAGTACTCTATTCAGTGGACTTAGGCAGGCAGGCAGGCAGGCAGGCAGACTTAATTACTGACTTAGTGTGTTTGTTTGGTTTGTTAGAATGTAACACAGAAATATAGCGGCTGTTCGAATACTTTATTTAACTTTCATTCCAATGGCAGTGCCTAATGAACTATTGTTCTAAGCTTGTTAAATACAGTATGTAGATAGATGGTAAGCGTACCAGCAAATACAACAGATAGTGTATGCACCATTGTTTACATTTAAACAATTACAAATATAGCGACGGTACACAGTGTGAGGTTATATATTCACTCTTTGCATGTAATGGCACTACGTGTGGCTTCGGATTAAACAACGTGTAATAAAATCTAACACTAAAGGGTACCTCTTATTCATTTACGCCTCTCGTGAGACTCAGTGAATGAACTAAAATTATTTGAAGGAAAGTACGACATATAAATTTCTCACATAAATTCGTGGTGTTATTTATAGCCAGTATATTAAAATCACAATGCTAATATTGTATCTGTAGGTAGTATTAAATTTGAAAATAATATGTAATATTTATAATTGCTTTAAAAGCTTTAAAACCGCCATAAAAGCAGCACAGAAAGTAGCCCTTTTTGACACTTCAGAGCAGGAAGTCAGTACAAAATATAGTGTGGCAATTTCAAATGTCGTTTTGACATCGTGCAAAATATAAACACTTGCCGAAGGCATAGGTCTCCAGTTGCTGGATAAACAGGCTATAACACGTTCTCAGCTGTCTCGAACAGTATGTACCCTGTTTGTGTTTGTGTGAAAACCGCACACGGGGTCCTAGAAGCAGAGCGGGTCACTCCGTTGTGGTGTGGTGCCTGTTGTCGGGTCGCAATTAATTATGACAATATGTGTGAGCACAGATTGGATCAAAGGAGAATATGAGAGATAATAGCATTCTGTGGGTCCCTGTGATGAAACCGCGACCACAGTATGGATTACTTGTCTGTCTGATGATAACCTGACTCCTACGTTGTACGTCGGGAATCGTGAATGCGAAATGTGTGTACTCTGTTTCTCAGTATATTCCTCTTTTGACTACGAATTTTTAACTAGACGTATTTACTGTGTATTTTTTACATTCTCAGTGATAGGTCAAAAGCGCCAAATACCTTTTGTAATACGTTTCCTTGTTTATTGGAAGAATGAATTTGCTTTAAAGTGATAGTGTGATAGTACGAAATTTTAAACAAAAAATTAAGTCGTAATTAAGAAGAGAGAAGTCGCCTACCGCTGTGAGAATAGGAAGTATGATATGTCGACTGAAAAATTAGCAGATACCTTCTCTTACTATAGGCCTATCAACTATATTATGGAAGCACTAATAAATATTTGTCTAAAGATTATTTCAGGCCTGTAAATTACTGACAGCTAGCTGTCATCAACGTAAAGTCAGTGCTGTATTATTGTGTCGTCTCTCCAGTGCAATACCGTAGCAATTTGCTTCTATAATATTCGATTTATATTAGAGAATTCTATTGAACTGGGAGTACAGTGTGGGGTTATGCACTGCGTTAATTGAGTCAGGTAGGATCTGGCGGCGAGCTGTTGTGCACAGCATAATGAACATCGGTTTCTACCCCAAAAAGAAAATCTTCAGTAGGTGAGTGACTGCTGACTTGTCTGTAATACCTCTCTTACATCAAGCTAGGTAGTACTTGTTTCCAGTCGTTTCTGCGTCCAGAAATATTTGTACCCAGCGCACTGAAGTCTCATTGCCTCTGCTGTCATAACCACACTGCATGAAATGTATACATAAACAATTTTTAGGCGTCTTCGAAAAATTGCCAGGAGCGACTATTGGCTTCGTCGTGTCTGTCCGTCTGCGTGCAGCAACTCGGCCCCCATAAGTCGGATTTTCATTAAATTTCATATTTGAGGCTTTTTCGTGAATCTGTCAAAGAATTCAAGTTTGATTAAAATCCGACGGCAATAGCGGGTACTTTACATGAAGATCTATGTACATTTATGGTAATATCTCGCTGTATTCTCCTTAGAATGAGAAACGTTTCAGGTGAAAGTTGTAGAAAATATCGAACATTTTATGTTGAATAACTTTTTTCGAAAATCTTGCCGCTTATGAGTTAGTGTGGAAAAATATGGTAGAGCCAGACAGGCAACAGATGACAACATGATACGGCACACGCGTTTTGCATACTGGATAACCAAGGCTACAGACACTTAGCATATGCAATAAGTATTGTTTTTTTACGGAAAAAATGGTTATGCGAACGCGCCTCAATGTTATGTTATACGTATACTGCAGTTAGAATGAGATGGCACACGCGCAGAAACCAGATTTCATCCTTCAGTGAAATGGACGAGTCCATTTAACATGGCAGGGGTGGCGGTTCAGTCGACTGCAGGCAGCCGATATGTACGCGTCGGCTGGTACTGGCTACCCACTCCATTCCCCTGCCATGCATCGCCTTGTGCCATCTCATACTAATCGGACTCTACATTGCCTGTCTTATTAATAATAATTACACACAATTTAACTGTCACTAACTCAAGCGTTAATTGTTTGATTTTCTTGTGAGAAAAATTTAATCAAGTTAACGGTTGAGGCACTAACGTTTTCGACAGCTTTTCAAGTTGTTTTACCACATGAACTTAATATATCGTCTCTCATAACGAGCTTCGATCCTTTCCTCTGTCTTCATTATTTTGCAGTGCATCGTACGTAATTACGTTGACTTCCGCAGCTGAAGTAACGTCGTTAAATAACCCGGGAGGCAACTAACCAGCCGACAGTTACCAGTAATGTTTATTTCAGTCGTTTATAATTGACGACAAATTTACGGAGATCGACTGGAAAGAGTCGTCATTTAGCAGTAATCCCACATAATTCCCGTGACTGGCCAACATAACCAATCTTCATTATGGACCTGATACATTAGTTAATGAAACAGCTCGTTACTGCTCTATTGGCTCGCATGAAACAAATCTGAATTAAAGAGTAAAAGTACCCTGGCTGACATAAGTAGTTGGACCGCGTTAATTGATGCAGTAAATTTCTTTCGGACATTTTTTTCGCTTTTTACATTATCATTACTTATTATTGCTGTTTACGCCTTCTGTTTGTATAATCAAACGTAATATTTACACTGTGTTATTTATATTGCCTTCTCCATTATTTAACTAGGTAAAATTATTATTTGACTACAACTTATACATAATACATTATCACAAAGGATTTGCGAGTAAAATGTATATTTTCCTAAATCAACACATAGTTGAACCTTATGAGGAGAAGTTACGGTACAAGGTTCGATTCCGGTGTTTGCTCATGCGCTTCGAGAATGACTTGGCGAGTATTAGCACTCTGATCTGAAGATTTTAACACGCTTAAATACCTCCTGCATAACTGGAACATGCACGGCATCTCTTCACCAACCGCACTAGGCAAATCTGTGGGGCATACGTAGATATTCCTACAGCAGAAACTTTCAGTAGTGGGCCAGTGATGCAGCATGTCTTGATACGTATACATGTATTTTCGTATGTATATAGGGCAATGTAATATACATGTAGGTTGGTAGGTATGCATGTATGTACGCCATGTATGTGGGAATGTGTGTGTTTATATGTACTTATATATGTGTATGTATACATCCATACATATTGTACTTACATATGTGTAAAGGTATTTAGACGCACGCATTCACACATTCAAGCATGCATGCTTCCATTCATATACAGTTTCTGAAACCAGTAATTTTGTTGTGGAATTTGGAGAGAGGATTATTGACGAATTGCAGATCGGTGGGTGGGGGAATATTCAGTTTTGCTGAAAACGTGAATGAGAGTACCTAGTGTCAGATGTTTAGTGGATGGACATAAACAGTGAACACACGTGTAGTTAGTGACTCGCTTAACAAGAAGTCCCACGTTGGCGCTGTAGGCTAAGAAAGCTGTACATACACCTGGCTCACAGTGATTAACGGGGCTCATAACAAGCTGCGTGATTTGATTGATCCATTGGTTTCGTACCCACAAGCATCGTATAATAATTACTATACCCCACCATACGACATTTTCATAAATAAATCGCATTGCTCACCACCCACGTGTCACAGGTTCGAAACTCGTGCCCGCAGCGTATTGCAGGGCGGTACCACGATTTTCTTAGTAACGTCTCCGAACGTACGTTGTTCTGTGTTTATGTTTTACAAGCACACTGGGGTTCTGTACCGTGACAGTCAGATAAGCTCGTCTGACACTGTTTTCCTAAATATAGAGGAAAGTGTTGCTCTAGTATATTTTGGTTGTCTAGCCCGCAATTCCAGCACTAATATTTTTCAGATAATTTTCTCAACAAAATCCCATCGGTAAACTGATGGTATTTATATTCTGGGTGGGACGAGACAGGGCCGAGCTTTGCCCTTCACGTGCTTTGTGCAAGTGGAAACGTGCTAAACGTATGGGTGGCGTCCAATGTGCGAACACAGTGTAATGTCGTGAGAAGGTGTAATTTCATTGTCGTCTTTTTAGTTGTTATTAACGCTATTAAATATTTTCGGATCCAGAATAACTCCGTGGAACAGATTCCTTCTTTAAACGCTAATAGTTTCTCAGATAGTCACGAAATTTACGACGTTTTATAGAACACGAAGCTTCGTGACGGTGTTCCACGAAAGTCCGCCACTTCCCCGCCAGATGAATACGTTTGAGACCCACGCATTCTGTTTTTAGATCCACTTTAACATTATCCTTTCATCTCGTTTGTGTCTTCGTAGCGGTCTCTTTCCTTCAGGTCTTTCAGCCAAAGCCTTGTATGTATCTTTCCACTCATGCGTGCCGCATACCCTGCCACTCTCGTCCTCTTTGACATGGTCGTCCTAACAATATTTGCTGAGGAGCACATTTCATGAAGCTCTTTGCCGTGCACTTTCTCTGTCTAGCCTGAAGCTAGTCCTGATCATGTCTGTAGGGAAATACTTCAGCGCTCGGAACGGTCCTTATTCTCGTTGCCTCACAGTAGTAGAAACCCTATTTTAAACTCACTGCGAAGTGCACTGTACGGCCGCTCTGTAAGACCATTAAACAAAATGCAAACTGAGCGAAGTTTTGGCCACAGTATTACAGTACTCCCGACAGTTATTACGGTGTGTTTTGTCATAATGAAAAAAGAAAATTGTAAAGTCTCTCTAAACCTCTTTTTTTTAAGATAAAAATGTGAGAACTTCGTTCCTAGTCAGGTTAAAAATAATCTGACGCGGAAAAATAGCTGATTTGTTTGAACTAAATATTGCACTGTTTGACATTATCATCGCTGTGTGTTCTTTTTTAAAATTGATATGACACTTGACTCAGACTAAAAAGTTTCAGGACTGAAATACTTCGTTAATTTATTCCACTGTGATTGAAAACACTTTCTACCTGCCATACACAGGATTGAAGCTATTTTAAAATTTAAATGAAGTGTAGGAATTTAGACCTAACGGCCGTTAAATTAACCGTGCCAAATGGAAACCTCATAAAAAGTAACAGGGGAATCAAGTATTGGAATTTCCTTGTAGCATGTAAAAACACTGAGCGTAATTGTATTATTGGGTTCGGTGTCACCTGCGTCGAATTTTGCAGATTCTTAGTAATCTGATCTGTTTTGGTATCTGTATTATTCAAGGGCTGTATGAAACTACATTGGTACACCAACTGATAGCCGTTTGCCGTATAATTAAAATTACATATTCTTAGATTTTGATATAAGCTTTTAGTTTCTTATATCAGAAGAAACTGATCCACTCATGCATTAAATGTTAGAATCCTTTATAATCATCTCGTTAGTCTGAAACGTCTGAAATGTGAGTGACATAATGACAAAATAATTCCACGCTTGTAGCATACTACTCCGCCCTTGAGTTCGACCATGTGTGCGATAATCATCCAACATAGCTCAGTTAGCGGTTTAGGAATTTAATGAGCTTAGAGTGGGATAAACATCATTTCCACTTCACTCGTCGTCGCCATTCGTAGCAGAAACTGTGTTTGCGGGGCAGCCAAGAGTTGTGGAAACTTTCAAAAGTTGTGTCTTGGTGTTTAAGTTAGGATGAGCGCAGAGGGTAATGACACAAGGCAATTGCCCTTCGTGATGGATGTAGTTTGGTCAGTAGGTAACGACTTTTTATCCCCATGTCTTTGTCTGTTATGAGGCACGTTCCGAATGGCACGCTTTTCGTACCACTTTACAGCTTTCACAAAAATCACTTGCCTTCCCGAGATTGTTGCACTCAAAATGTGTATCAGTTTATGGATTTTACATTAAAGTGTGGAGATCGTAAGTTGATTTTAGTCAGTTACAGTTAATGTATTTTTATTAGGAATTCCGACAATTTTCCACCCTAAGAAAATATGTGCTTAATTAAAGGCCCCCTTTATTTTTTTTTTACAGCTGCGCGAACGTGCCACTGCTCTCAGCAGAAAATTTTTACGCGACCTGACGCCTGCGCGGCACTTCAGAAGTGTTTTGTAATATGCATAATAAGAATATTTCCAATGAAAATTGAACAATTCCAGCTGCACGGCCACAATTTAGTGTGCGCGAGACAAGTTCAGTTACTGTGCGGCCGCGCACCCGCTTACCTTAGAGGGAATATTGGCGGCACTTAACAGTTTCCATTACATTGCCAGCGTTTCTGTGTAATTTTCCTTTAAGATGGGGCCGCATCTCCGGTATTCACTGCGTGAACATACCGTTACAAACTGCTTTTATTTTTCGTGCGTCATGTTTCCGTATACATAGGAAGGTATCGATGTTGCTCTGTTCTTTTTGTAAACTCTGTTGCATTACATTAAGGTGAGATGGCTGGGGCGTGTAGCAGGCGCGGAAGAGATGATACGTATGCACAGAATTTTAATGATAAAGCCGGGAAGGAAGGGATCACAGGCTGAGGTGGGAGAATAATATTAAAATATATATTTGAAAGAATTATATATGAGTGAGGACTGGAGCCATCTAAATTGGGATATGGGCTAGTGTCGGACTTTTTGAAGATGATACTGACCGTTAGTTTCCGTAAAAGGCATGCGACCTTTAATCAGCAGAACAACAATTCTAATATTATATTTTATTTATTTATTTATTTAGTAGGTTGTACAATGTTTCCACATCTTCCAGCGCCCATTTGACAATTATATTATCTTCTTCCTCCAGTTGCTTCTGTCATTCGAGTCTTCTTCCATTAATCCCTTTTCTCCCATCAGTCCTCTAATCCCTTCCGCCCAGGTAAGTTCAGGTCTACCTCGTTTTCTTCTTCCTTGTGGATGCCATTTCATAACTTCTTTTGGCAATCTCCCCTCTTCCATTCTTTGGACATGTCCATACCATTGAAGTTGTTTGGTTTTAGTATCATCTAAAAGAGACCTAGCAACATTCATTTTTGGTTTAATGATAGTATTCCTAATTTTGTCCTTACTGGAAATTCTAGCTGAGGAGTTGCCAGTCTTCCATCGGGCGCCTCCCCTGGTGGCGGATGGGGGAATGCTCACCAGATATGGCGGGTACCGGGGAAATAAAATACCCGGGGCGGACCAAAACTAGCACTGCTGCCTTGCAGTTTGATACTGGCGTATCAAGGGCTAGAGGTAGAAAACCTTGATAAGAAATCACCTGGTCCTCCAGGTTGGGGGGTTGATGCAGCAGGCCAGCCCCCTGCTCATCGCAAAAGTAAAATTGCTAAAAAGCCCATTGGAAATACTCTGGATAGATTGCTAAAATTATATTACTTGGCATAATAAAAATCCAAGTTTATGTGAAAATATCCGCTTTTGAAATAGTGTTACACTTTTGTTTTCGAGCGAAATAAACTGAATTCGTGTCATTCTAATGTCCACATTATCTACAACGATGTATGTTTTGGATCATCGCGTTGCAATCAGTTTTCGTGCTATTAAAAATAATACTGGCAGATAAAGCGCAACTGTATTTGAAATGGATGAGAATTGCGCGGCCAACCGATGTAGCCGGATCAACACGATCCACCCGGTGAGCCGGATTATGTGATAAATTAAAGAGCACGATTGTGCGGCTTCATGCTAACATAACCGTATGTGATGCCTCGGATTGATAATGTATTCATGGGTTTATAGGAGCATCAACAACAATGACTGTATCTCTACATTGGTTCGTGGTAGTCGTAAACTGGAAGCTGACTTTACATCTCTGTCCTTCATAAGTATTCCCTTAGACGCAATAAAATTAGATCTGAACGTTAAAATAATTACATACATAAAAATTTTTATTTGTGTTAGAAATTTCTGTTGAGCGTCAGAGCATTCTGTGGTCTTCAGAAAAAAAAAAAGATTTGAAGTCCTCGCGGCACCTGTTATGAAGGTGATTGTAGTCTGTGATATGACGCCGTGTAGTGTGGTATATAGGTAGTAAAGCCATGGGCGGAGGTGCTACCTCAATATGCAGTTTACCTGTCTGACTGCATGACGTGATGTCTATAAGATAATCTTTAATTGTGTGGTTTCTTCTGTATGCATTGATCCACGCACAAAGTTGATTCGTTCTTCGACACTGTTAGTTTAAATAATCCACTTGATCAGTTATGTGTCATTTTTAGTGATCAAGAGTTGCAGCCTGTTGTCACACCTTAAGAATTTTATCGTATATATTATATTGGGCCCTTTTCGCTTTGTTATTGAGTCTAATTTACTTGTGAATGCAAAACTTTATCAAAATTATTTTGGTAATCCAGGTGGGATTGCTCCGAAAAAAAAATACCCCTGTAGTTTAATTACCTGGTACTCCATCGGGCTTAGCGACAAGTGTCTTGCACTTAATGTGTTTTCCTTTTGCTCTTTCGCTTTCGTCCGAAATGAGTTTTCGCTACGATAGATATTTAGCAAGTGGTATGTTCGTTAGCTGGCATGTAGGCGCTTACTGCACATAAACTGGTCGTTGTTGTCTGAGTTCCAGTGTTGGAAGTTACAGAAAAATTTCAGTAAGTCATTCCAGGATTAAATTTCGTTAAAATCCATTTACCAGTTATCTGCTTGTTGGATAAAAACAGACGGACAGACGACAGACATGGTGAAGTTTCAGACACTTTTTGTTCTGAAACGTAGTAGTACATCTATTCAAATATTAAATTCTGTGTGTAATAAAGTAAATAATAATGAGACAAAATCTTTTGTATTTAAGATAAATTCTGTAACGTTATGTCACCGAGCAATTTGAATGACGTGGTAATGCTTCTATCTTGCATTTGCGAGGTACGCTTTTCGAGCCTCGACTGGGACGCGATTACTGTCTGAGGTATATCGTGGGTTTTCACAGTCCCTTCAGGTAATTGCCGGAGTCACGCCTCGAATTAGGCCGAGAATGGTTCCAGCCAAATCTCCGTCAACACATTATTAATTATTGATAATGCTATTGTAGATTGAACTGCTTGTACCATCGTTGCACTCTGTACCCTGACATACTGTAATAACCGAGATATGAGTAACTACTACACAATTTCGTACAATCCTTTTATGTGTTTTAAACAATAGCCTGAAGATGGCCCGTTGCCGTCGAAACATGTTCCACCGATAAATAATACAGACATTTTAGTTATGTTGGCGGTACTTCATTCTTTTACCTATAAACACTGTAGTATTTTCTCTATATAAATACTGCTTACCTACTGTGACGTTATGCCATCCCGCTAGGTTTTCTGAAATCTTCTTTTGGAATCATTCTTTGAAGGAATGGTTTATTTAGACGAAAATAATGCATTACCCGTCTTTATAGTCAGTACCGTGTCAGCTTCTGCACCACACTCGCATATGAATTAACTCATTGCATGTCTGTAATGGTTAACCGATAAACTTCATTCTGTCAGACACATTATACTGCCCCGCAACATCGCAAAATCCGTATTCGTCTTTATTATTTTATGTTATTATTTAAGGTTTATGTAATGGGGTGTGGAACTAATGAAAATTTTTCATTTTCAACGTTTCCTACTGTATTATATGTCGAAACATCGCAGAAGTATAAATATAATCAATGGTTCTATGCATAATATTAATTTTAGAAGCAGCGTGTTCGAACCAATTTTTAACTGCACGGAAATAACATTTCAGTAGCTGGAACAGAGGGAGAATACATAATCTGTTATGCATGCTTCCTGGTTTGATGGTTTTGTGTAATGTAAATGCATTGATTTATGTGAAACGACTGAGTTCCCACCTTCCTCCGTCCAGGCAACACTTTATTTTGCTATGCAGCGCAATGATGACAAGAGAGGTCGTATACTTCATTGTGTCACAGTATTAGGAGAACGTATGAAGCTTCGCGTTTTTTAATAAAGTTTAATGTCACAAGATGAGGTTAAAGTTAAATAATCAGGATGCTTGAGGGCACTAGCCGACGAAAAACAAATTGTTGTAGGCCTATATGTAATTTGAAACATTTGCTTATGTATTTCTGTACGACGCCCCTGTTTGTGGCGCCCTACATTTTATGACGCCTTCCTGTGAATTACATATTTATAATTTAAAGTGACCTCCTGCTTGTATTTGTTTTGTTATTTCTTCTTCAGAATTATGAATTCTGATCTGTTATATTTCAAAATTATGTGGAAGTACTCAGCACACATACACACTTCCTGTAACAGACGGCCACCTCCAGACGTGAAGCCAGTTCCTCTCTAACGACGCTGTCACTGTCTCAGACTATATTGTGTCGAATGGTAGGGTGATAATACTTAAACTAAACTCCATGGAACAGATTCCTTCTTGAGAAGTTAACAGGTCTTCAGCTAGTCCATAAATACTCCGCGTTTTATGGAACCCGAAGGTTCATTATCGCATTCACAGGCGCCCGCCACCTGTCCCTATCCTAAACCAGAGAAATCTAGTCCCTGTCTCCCCATTCCACGTCTTCAAGATCAATTTTAATATTATCCTCCCCTCTACGCCTAGGTCTCATAAGTGGTCTCTTTCCGTAGGCTGATAGTATATAATGATTTAAAGTGTATGGCTCGAAGACCTAGTGACCTAATTTGAGAAAATACCCTGCAGATTTTTGGAGGAGTGAGAGAAACCTGGGCTGACTCGTGATTGTCGTGTCCTGGCCAAAATTCGAAAAATATACCTTCCGACTCTTCGTTAGAAGCGCCATTATTTGAGCCAACTTGCTTGGTGTTATGTACATTAATTATATAAGAGATATTGGATAATGTGTATCGTGCTGATGATATATGTATCTTATTTAAATTTTCATCTCACTTTTGGAACAAACCTGTAAAAGCTGCGTGACTTCAACTCTATAAGATTACTGTGATTCTTTGTTACCCTAGGGTAAGACAAGATACTGGATATCGTTAGAAAGGCGCCATTTCCGTGCCTAGTATTCCCAGAATTCCATCACACTCATTGGATTTAATTCCGTAGACATGCAAATGGATAAATATCTTGCAGTTTTTTCTTACAATTTTTGTTAATGACGGAATTTTAAAACGCATATTATGAGTTTTATAAGGCTTCGATTGGACTGGACTGGGCACAAAGTATAATTTCTAGGCGGTGGTAAAATTTAGTATTGAATTTCTGGCTTTGTTTATTAGTATACAGGTAAAGAATTCGTACAGTTGCTAGTGCAGGCCTATAAATTGATTCGGTACACTCGATTTATTCCATCTGTGGTACGAAAACAGTTGTCTATTTATTTGGATATCAACGCAAAATAGTGACATTACTGACAGTATTAACGCAGAAATAATGGCATTACTGACAGTATCAACACAGAAATAGTGGCATTACTGACATTATAAATGCAGAAATAGTGACATTACTGACAGTATTAACGTAGAAATAGTGACATTACTGACAGTATCAACACATAAATAGTGACATTACTGACATTGTTAACGCAGAAATAGTGACATTACTGACATTATCAACGCGGAAATATACCTTTTATCGTGCAAGAAAGTCCCGCTGTTTTTTGTTCGTGTTACGTTTAGTGGAGATACATTGTGTTCTATAATCACGCAACCAGTACAGAATCTACATTCGCACAATGGTGAGCAAGAGTTTTTGTTTTAAATGCTATACTCAATCATCCGTCATCATTAATTACGATTAGCCGTGCAAACATACGCGCTGCAATAATGCATCCCCCAAATATAATATCAGATCGAATATAAGAGCATGTCACAAACGTACATCTCTAAAAGCTGATAGGTCTGCTAACCTTTTCTGTTTTGCGAACTACATAAGCTTATTTAGTGGTTAAAATCGTACTCACAACCTCATATTGCATTATTGCTTTACAGTACATTTAGGATTTCCATCATTAAATGTAGTATCATAAGAAAATAATAATTTTTTATTGATTAGGTACAGTTTTGAAGTTCTTTTTGTCGTATCCTGTGGTCGTAAATCTTAATGTGTGTTGAAGTAATTTCGATAATTCTATATCAAACAGTGAGACTCGAAGGCCACGTAAAAATAAGTTGTACCGCAATTAGTAACACACAATTGTGCCTATAGTTTACGTGCTGTACAGTTACGTATGTTGGTATGTCAAGGTTAGGATACAAAACGGAAATTATTGTGAATTAATCTGTTGCTTTTATCTTTCAACTGTTGTATTATTTCAGTTACTAACAGTTCTCCTACATAGCGATATTGCAGTCGATAGTCCGCAGGTTAAGTAAGCGATGTCTGAAAGACGAGAAAATATCTGGAACACTGGTATAAAACCCTTTCAATTTCAGAGGTAAAATTTTACCTTTCACATCTCTCAGTAATGTTTTAATAAGTAGGCTACTTATGATTTTGAGGATTATAATCCTTTCGTTGACATTTTATGCATGCCTTCGAAGGACGGTACGAAATAACGATTTGTTCCTTACGCACGCTATGAATTTTTCTGCAAAGGTCGAAGTAGTAACATTGACTGAAGCATAAAGCATAGGTACCATTTTGCCCTTTATTTTTGTTATATTCTGATCCTGTTCGTAACTACTGACAACTGTGACAGTTACGTAACGACAGAATAGCAAACCTTACACTTTGTATGTACATATCTGTAGGCCTAATGAATAATCAGTTGCCTGAACATTGTATAAATATATCAATTTTTAGTATAGGAAACAGTCAACAGCCAACTTTATTTTGTACCTCACTTTATTTAGTTTTGAGGTTTGGAACGACCGGTTTCGGTCTACATAAAGACAATCATCAGATTCTACTTCAAATCATTGATATCGGAACTCTACCTGCCAAAGAAGGGAAGGCCTTCGCTTTTACAATCGATTAGCAGTAGACCATAAACAGCAAGGACAAACACAGTACAGAGTCCGCTTGAGGACCCGTATACTCAGCACGGAGGTTTAATACTGCCTGCTCCACAGACGGACAGAAAATAGCAGTAACCCAAAACGGAATACAGGATGCTCTACCCAGGCTTGGATTCAAAAACTAGTGTTAGAAGATAATAAGACCGATTTAAAAAAACCGGAAAAGAATACACCAAGCTCCACAATCACGACATACCAACAAATGAAAATTCAAAGCACAGTATAGGTGGATGCCATTAATACGGGAGTTTAATGTTACATATGTCCTCCTATGGTGAACCATAGTTTTACCCTTTACCTCGTTTATCTGCATACTTCTTAGATGTACCTACATTTTTTAGTTTCTTATACATTTTTATCTCATGTTGTTTTATATATACACATGCATGTATATTTTTAATCTATTGTAAAGGCGAAGGCCTTCCCTTCTTTAACACGTAGAATTCTGATATCAGTGATTTGAAGTCGAGCCTGATGATGGTCGTTGTGTAGACCGAAACGGGTCGTTCCGACCTCAAAACTAAATAAAGTGAGGTACAAAATAAAGGTGGCTGTTGACTGTTTCCTATACTAAAAATTGGTAGCGTACGCCAACAGGGATATCGAACGTCAAAATTGTATAAATATACATATCTATCGCTCTAATGGTGATGTATTGTCTAAACTCTAACGGGAGAAAATCGACGACGATGTCCCCAGGTAATTCTTAGTCCATTTTCTTAAAATTTTGTTCCACTTTTACATTTACTGAAAGTACTTGAAAGAAGCATAAGTGTATCAACTAGAGTATGTAGAAATATTTTACAGGTTTCAGTATATTCCGTTAAGTGCATTTTTTTTATTATTTGATGGTAGGCCTGTGAAGTTAGTTTCTCCAGTTTTGTCGTTCTGTTTCTCAACATAAGTGTGATATGATACGGTATATAAATATATAGATGTCTATGCCAGTGTAATTGGACTACGTTTAGACCCCATACTTCTATTGAGGAAGGAAAATATGAATAAACCGTAGAGTTCTTTGTCGATATCCGTAATTGGTTTGCTCCAAACACCTTCTGCATGGAAACAAGGAAATAATGACGCGTCTAAATTTATATAACGTGAAGTAAATTATGTGTTGGTGTCTATGCCCATGTGACTGTGACATAGCAAACGCTTTCCCCCTTATCGCTTCAGGCGGGAGACCTTTCTGGCACCGTAAGAAGTTTTTGTGATAATATCCTAAGTAGATGTGCCAGATGTGAATAAAAATCAGATTTTGTTTCTCTTGGCTGCCTAGAAATATTACTTTCAACTGGCTCCTACCTAGTGGTTATAACTTAATAAGACTCCAGCAACCCTTTTTTGTTTTGTCAGACTAGTTGCATTAAATTGTGCTTCCACTGGCGTCGGAGAGGTGAGAGTTGAAAGCCTTTCTTGATATACAGAGTAGTTTAACCGTAGTCATATCCCTGGGTGCAACAACTTGGGACCCGCTGGAGTGCGAAATTGTCTCCGATCTTGTCGGAGCGAATACAGGTGATTCCTCTAGTGCGAGACCAACCAATCAAAGAGACATTATGACCCGATGCATCTTCCTACGTTCATTCGTAAGCAGGGCGATGGTAATTGAATACTGAGAGAGCTTTTAACGAAGAACCAGAAGAATTACAAATCTGGATTATTTCCTGCATTCACATTCTATAAAGCGAGGTATTTTCAGCCAATTCGTGTGCTTACGTAGCATATGTGTGAGGAAGGCTCTCGTTTGTGCGCTAAATAATTTCTTCTGCGGCCATTGTCCATATTGATTTTCACGCACTGATAAAATTTAAACCTGACTCCCGGATGGAGTAATGAAATTAATATGTTTCAGTTTATATAATATGATTACGCATGAGGAGCGTTAACAAAACATTAGACCAGATGGCACGGATTGCAGTGGTTTTGCGATGTAAGGTGTTTAAAATTATGGACCAGTCGAAGGCTTCTATGTTTTCTACGAATGCCGCTTGAGAGGTAAATAAATATGTTGTAAGTGGTTTTTATTGTCCTGTGTATTTGGATACCTCACGAAGGGCTGACGAGATTGAGAAAAAGCAGAAAAAATCTGACAAGGTGTTCGGTGATTCAAAGGACGTCTATTCGAGTCAGAAACCCTACCTCATGAGTCAAGTTTTTCTTGCCGGCTAACCGTACTTAAGTCTGAAATTTCATTTTTTCGGAGTTAGTTATCAACTGAAACAGGGCGCTGTGGCAGAAGATTTTCTACATTATTTCCGAATAAACAGCAAATAATGAGCTTGTACGTCTCTCGATTCTGCAATCTTTCTTGTCTCAGGATCACCAGTATTCTGTACTTGTCCGTCTTCTTCAGAAAACAACACAATTTATCGAGAGCTGTACCCGTTGCTTTTCCCAGATGCAATGCGAGAAAATAGTCACAGTGCATAAACCGGTTAGCCGAAGTGTAATATCGCATCTTCCTCTTTGCATACTCATTTAAAATATTTCTGTTTGCTTACTTTCTGTTTCCCTATTTGAACCCTGAATTTTAAAAAATGAATTGGAACTGGTGTGTGTGTGTGTGTATATGTAATATATATAATAGTAAGATTCTCCTCTTGTAATTGAAAAAATACACAACTATTTTTATTGCCATGACCTTGTCATATATGTCTGTCCACTTACTGCCTGTGTGTTTACATATGTGCACCCATAATTTATGTTGCACTTTTTGAACACATTATTTTGTTTAATATTACAAGTCCTGTTGTTGTTTAATATTCTCAGATTTTCGAAGGCTTTAGAGCAAAATGGCTTACAGATATCGACTGCATCTGAGGTGTGTGTGTTTGTGTTTGTGTGTGTGTGTGTGTGTGTGTGTGTGTGTGTGTGTGTGTGTGTGTGTGTGTGTGTGTAAAATAGAGAGAGAGAGATCGTGAGTTGTCGTTTGCACAGTCGGATCAAGTGTTAGGCCAGCCGCTTGGACCCTAATTACGTAGAGGTCCAAGACGACTTAGAAACCTAAGTTTAACAACTTTTTACCATGCGGTAGGTCCAAATTTCCTCATGTCTACACTCGATTGGTTGAGACAATATAACAGGGCGACACAAAGATTCAAGAATGCTAATTTTCTTACATTCCATAACAAAGTTTCTGTAGAGTAGAGAACCTAAGTCTATTGATGCCGTGACGCGAAAAATTCTTAGTGTCTTGTCTCTGAGTAGATACACATTCCTAACGATAAAGAATTTGCAAGTGCAAATAAGCGGTAAGCAACGCTACCACAAAACGCGGGATTCTTACGCATTTTCATGTAACAGCATTCTCTTGTGCAAACTGTTTTGGGTACCTAACATCAGACTTGTTTTCCTGTTTCGGAATATAAATAATTTTGAGTTCTCAAACATCGTAAACCACCATAACCACGACAAGCTTCAGTCAGGGCAGAATAATCAGCGTCTCGTCGGAACAGGAATCTGGCCTGCAGGTCAGAAGGTTTCGCTGGCGTAGCTCGGTGAAAATAAAAAATAAATAACTCGTCTCTTTAAAGTAATGTAGTGGCAACTCATACTGTTATGAGTAGAGAGTTCCTGAGCTAAACTGGTTTTCCCGTTTAAGCACATTGTAAAATGCGTGGTCACGTTCCTAAGACACCGAAAAATGGCCAAAAGAAATTAAAAACCAAACATTTTATTACCTGTAACGAAATTAAAGCAGTAGAAATGTATTGGATTGTTGCTTCTTGCCCTTATCTTATTTTCTCTTTGCTTAAATGATTCCAAGGCTTTGTTCGGACAGTTTCTCATCAGCGAGATTGCGTATGGATGACGACACAAGCCAAGAATATTCTCTTCGTTGTAAAAGTCACCATTAGGGAAATTTTGTAATGCGTATCTTCTTATCGCGAGGATTGGTCGTGATTTAGTCAACTTACATACTATGTGACAGAAGGATCCTCTTTATCTCGTAAAAATTGAATCTATGTTCAGAAACTTCCACGTAGATCCACATTTTATACGCTGCCAGGAATAACAATTTAAGTGAGCCTTTCAGAATATAGGTATAGAAGTTAATACATAGTGTCATTGCGGACACAACCGCTATTTGGTTTCCATGCATGACGTTCATGCTTCTAAGTCTCTGTGGAATACTGCTGGCTATGAATCGACATAGTTAATATGGAAATTATCCCAAGTGCGGCTGAACATGCAGGATGTATCGTATATCCCATTGCTCTGCAAGTTAAATTCTGGTAGTGTATCGCTTTTATATACCACTTAAAGTTAAATACACTGGACACAACACAACAGCTGTAATGCACGTATTTATCTGAGCTTATGACATCGTGTATCTTGTACCTTTCTTCGTGTCTGAGTAAATAATTCCCGAAGATGCGTTTATAAAACAGGAGACTATGTATGTTTGATGATATACGTATTATGTCTTTGTCATAGCATGTCCATGCGAGTGTATTTTTTTTAACAATCGAACTCGGTTCTCACGTCGTGAAAGGTACTGAATGTTTTGTGTCAGTACAAACGAGTGTCGTTCTAACCGAGAAGTATAATGTTAACAGTTAACAGTAAGGAGTTAATTGGTACCAGAGACTGTCTGACGCTATAGACGAGGTGTCGCATTAACCGATGTCGTTATAAAAGTGAATGACTGTGGTGGCGTAGGTGGCAGCTCTGTGTTCGAAACTGTGTCACCTGCACGACTGAGGTGTAATTTAATTCGGGGCTTTGGTATGACAGAGATGAGAGATACGAAGGAATGAGGGTAGGTACGAAAGGGATAAAGAACTTGTAGGAAGGTCTTGAAGAGTGAAGATACTAAACAAATTACTTCGCGTTAAATGTACTTTTAGGACACTTTACTGGAAATGGGCTGGAGGAACTAAGCAAAATCACGAACTCAGACTGGATGGCCGGTCTTCGGGCCAACGTTTGAACTTGGGACTTCTCGCGTAAGAACTGGATTGCTAGGTGCCAAGCCGTGACGTGGCTTATCAACAAAGGAGCGAGAGGGGGAGGAAAAGTGTTTTATTTAACGGCGCTGTAAGTTGCTAAGACTATATAGTGTCGGCGGTAGACGAATAAAATGTGAGTATGAAGTACTGGTTGAGTGACATTAACAGGGGAACACCGAAGTACTCGCACTCGGAAAAGAAACCTGTCCCTGTGCTATTTTATCAACCATAAATCCCACATGGACTGGCCGACAATCGAACCTGAACTTCCGTCAGTCTTAACCCCGTATAGAATGTTGGAATTTTTTTGGCGTCAGTGGTTAGAACTGCATTTTATCTGTGAACCGTATACTGGAATGTAAAATGTGAGCTACGTTCTCATTTAGATTTACTCTGGTCATTTATGTGGGAAGGGGGGGGGGGGGGTCAGACAAAAGCGGCTTGTCACAGTGTAAAGGTGTGGGTTGTGCCCGTTTCGCCTGGGTGAATGTTTTGTTTAAGGTAATAATGCAGAACCGATCATTCCTGTGAGAAGAAAGCGATCACGTCGGCACCGACATAGTCGTGAAAACGGATTCCTGTTTTCATTCACTACAGTTTGATCATTTATAGCTGTATATTTTTTGGCGGGGTGAGTAAAGGATGCATTGTTTACAGGCTCTGTATCTGAATCAATGGCTCACCCGTCACGGTTTATTATGCGTGTAGATATTAAATAGATACTCACGATATACACTGGTAATTACTCTTCGCCGAGTGACTGCATATTAGTCTATTGTTTGGTTTGCGTGCGCTGTAACCGGGGACAATCAGAAATAAAATGGGTCAATTTCTGTCCCCTTGAACTCCCTGTTATCAGTTAAAATATTTTACAAGTTATAGTCACGACCGTGGGAAATGAGTGTTGTGTAAGATTGGCATAAATTCGGTGTGTATGCACTAGATTAGAAAATGAATAGCTTCATGTCCTGTTAATGTTGGAGCAGTTCGCTTTGTGCTGTAATAAACATTATATTGACCTGCGCGACAAGACCGTAAATTGATCATAAACATAGGTCTGGTTTACGTTGCCTTTTCAAATCTCGGTATCATAAAATGAAATCTGCGTTGTTTATATTCAAACTGTTAAACATAAGCTGTTTCCCACAGTGCGGCAGTTTTTAGTTTTCACGGAACATATGATTTATTTCAGTCAGAATTTTTATTACCGGATTACTGTTAACGTATTTCGATTACTTCTACACAGCTGACCCTGCATAACACTAAGGAACGTCGAGATGTCAAACTTTGAGTGCATGTTTCTGTCACGCTTTATTAGCCCAGAAGTCACCAATACCAACATGGCGGCCGTTAGTACTACTACTTTGCGAAAAATCCTACCGCGTTCATTAAACGGCCGTAAGCTTTATTGTGTTACATATGTGTTAAAATTTTTTGTTGCAGTGTACAAATAACCGGGAGCCTCAGAGGTTTCTATGTTCGTATGTTGTAGTTGTAGACTAGAAGTATGCTTAATGAAACACATTATTAATCAGTAACATCCCAGTGACAGTTTGCTAAAATGAAATTCTGGTTGGCAGATCGAACTGTGATTCTTAGAAGTTCGGAAGTGCTTACAGAACATGCCCTGTAAATTTTGAATCGCCTCGCTCTGGGTCAAATAGCAAAAAAGCTGGCCAAAATTCTAACTACTATTGGAAACATACAATCTTTTTACGTTTAAACTGTTTTCATAAAAACACATAAAACATGAAATTTTTTACTCTCAATTAAATTAATTAGAAGTTTCTTTGCTAGTGTCATCAGAATCATCATCTGTGGTAAAAGCGTCAGAACTACTGAAATCTTCCACTTCTTTCGGAACATCTAATAGTTTTAATGCTTCTGGCAAATACGTTTTCGTAGCCTTTTTGGGCAGTTTTCTCAGACTCGAGATAAGTGGATCAGAGGAAACAAGAAGTAAATTAAAAACGTCTTCATTTATTGATGATCGAGATATTTTTCTCGAATGACTTCTTGTGAAGTACTTGAGATCCTTGTTTGTAGATTCCTGGGCTTCCTCGGACAATTGTCCAATAGGCAAAATGGCCCCAGACACAATATCGGCTCCATGAACCAGTACTTTATGAACACTGGCTGGCATGTACAACCATGGATATTCTTTAACAAATAACTTAGCTGTGTCTTTTGTATCCTTGTCGAATTCTTCAATGTTCAGTTCAAATCCTGATGAGATAGTCTGCAGAATTACGTAACATCTTCGAATAAGATCTTTGTTGACACCATTAATTCTAGCAGATTCTCGATAAATTTTAAAAAACCGTCTAGCTGTATTCCCGTCGTTGGACTTTCCGCCCCTCGAGGCATTACTTTATCGACGAGAAGACCCATTTCCTTTTTGAAGAGGTCTTGAATAGTTTCTTTCTTATTTTGTACCTTTCGTCGGTCTTCTTCTCCTCGTGTTTGCCATTTTCTTAATTCTAACCGGTATGAGATGTGGAGCAAATATTCAAGAAACCTAATCCACTCGTGAAGTGTAGACAATCCGAATCTGTAGGTTGTTACGTCGACATCTCTTTTAACAATTTCATCGATACGATTCATCTGTTTTGGTGCAACACCGCATACGTAGGAAACTTGGGCAGATTACGTCGAAGTGACGGCGTTACAAATTTTGCCATCTATCATTTTTAACACTATGTTGTGACTCACACATAGGACAGTATTTTGTTCCTCTAAAGTTATCACTGTTGTTTCAAGCTTTTTTATGCTTTCTTCAACAAGTGATATTTCTTCTTTTGCGAATTCAGCTATTTGTTTCTTAAACTGCATCCAGATGGGAAGACAGTACCTCACCGAAGAAGGCCTAGGATTTTGTCAAAGAATAATTTTATCTCCAGATGTTTTTGTTGAATACAACTGAAGAGGAACTACAGATGTGACAAAAATATCACTGTCACTAACCTCTTCCAATGACCGTTGCTTGTATTCGCTGTGTCCAGTGCTTCCATCCCAACCCCATTTTGAAATTAGAACGAATTATTTCAAAATGTCGTCCAGAACAATAACTGTGACATTTTTTCGAGCCTTTATAATTCTTGATGCTCTTCCATCCACGAGCGCTTGGAGATCCACTTCTACTAAAGATTCGTGGATGACTATTTTATCCTTAGGAGGATAGCATTCTTCTTTAGCAGCTTTAATTACATGGTAAGTGGTGTAGATGTTGCAGTTCTTAATTTTTGCTTGGCTTGGAATATTTGTGTATTGACTTTTTGTCAAATGAGCTTCAGTAACAAAGAGAGTGCTTCTTCGGTAGTATACGGTACCACAACGTTTTTAGCATGAGCATCCCAAGCTTTCCTGATTCTTAACGCTGTCTCCTTGGAGTTGTTTCTAAGGCTTCATTAAAAAGTTTATCTGCATCCGTATTACCAGCAGATCGTAGACTCATTTTATTGGCAAGAGCTTTTTCAGTAAAGCCAACAGATTTTCGAAGATCCTTTGATTTTCTGCGTTTGATCCTTTCACTGCTCTCTTCAAACGTCAGTTTTCGACGGCCACATATACCTGAAGTGCATGGCATTTCGTATTCTGTTTCTTTCGGTTTAGTAATAACTTTACTGTGTAAATTGATTTCTTGCTCCAACCACTCTGCGTTCTTTGATACAAAATACTGTTGGTTTCTTCTTACATCAATCCAGCTTTTCAAAAATTCACTACAAACACGAGATATATTCTGACGAATATCCCTCAATGCACTCGGAGAACTTTCTTCAAGCCCGAAAAGAGCTGTAAGATAATTATGGTTATATTAAGAAAACTAACAATAAAAACTTGTATAAAATTGAAAATAAAGCAATTACTGTTTAATTAATATTGGTTTAATTTTCATAAACGAAATCTGCAAGTGTTATGTACATTCTTACAAACAAATACATCTGTGCATACCCATGACGCTATTTTGAACGTATGCGCTCTTGACGTTGGTGTGGTCGCCTTTTCTTCCCATCCAAAGCTTAAACAATCTTTGCGCTGTAATTTTGTATCCATCTGTAAATCACTGTGCGATATTTTCATAGTTTACTCTAAAGTATAGAAAAATGTCTATATTTATAGGAATATAATATATAGATGTATAAACATAACATATATCACGTGTATGCATGGTTAGTCGTCTGTACTCTGTTGAAAATCGACTGTGGCGACTCAAAATGATAGATTACGTGTCGTACCCCATGATTAAATTTTGTAAGTACACGTCACTACTTCATGCAATAGTTCATAACTTCCTGAGTAGCAAGTATTAGTAGCTAAATTTTTGATATAATAAAAATAAAGTGTAAAGCAGTGTAGAAATGCAGCAAACGGAGCTGGAGCTCCTTAGATCAATTTTGCAGCTCTGTGTAAATAATGGATTTCAAATTTTATGCAACCAAAAAATTAGCGTCATAAAAATTGATATAAAATTATTTATTTAATATAAAATACTATGTTTTTAATCAGTTTACACACTGCTTACCTCCATCTCTCTGCATCATAATCAGTTCACTTAATCAATTAAACTGTGACCCAAAAATATTTAACAAAGTAACTACTGGAGTTCATGTACGAAGTACTTTCCGACCCGCTGCATAAAAACGTTATGTTCACGTCCCTGTGCCGGGAACAAATCGAACCAAAGCGTCATAAAACTTACATTTTCTTTATCCTGGGAACTTTCTTTTGCCCCTCGCGTAGATTTTTAAGCGTTTCATCAGGGTCGAAAAATTTGAATTTTGGCCAGCTTTCGCTCAATTTGACCCACTGTGCGCCTTTGTAATAGTTCTGGTCCCCGTGCATGTAGTTCGAAGACGTGAAAGTCTTTTCCAAAGTATGCGTCTTAGAACGCCTGGTTATCCTAAGCTTTGCACCTCGTTACGCTTTTAACTGTGTTTGTTCTCCCAAACTTTATTTCGAGGTATCTATCATTTAAAACCATTTCTTCTTGAATTCTCTGCACCTGAACATGGAGGCAGCAATACCTTCCGAAACGTGTTTACCAATCGACATGCTGTTATGTTCCAGAAGCCGTAATTCTCCTAAGTTAAATACCCTGTTAAACTTATTTCATGCATATGTTATAATGTCGTGTAAGTCCACTAAGCTGTTCGTGTTTACAGTCATCCGCTACATCGACTAGTTTTCTTGAGGTTTATTCATTGAAACCATTCGTGGTAAACCAGTCGTACATGTGATGTTTTTACGGGGACGCACGACACCCGATTTGCATAGCATGTACATCTCTTTCTTGAATGAAATGTTTCAGCCGGTCGGTTCACGCCTGAGAGTGTGGACCTGCTATTAGATGGCGCGCGAGAAGCAGAAAACACCGGGTCGCAGAGCTCGACAACAAAAAACTGAAAGAACGAACCGTCTTGAAATGGAAGCAAGAGTTTCCAACCATATTTCCTCACCTCCCATTTACATTCAATTTCAATGTGACAGATGGCCTCCCCTTTTATTTATCCCACATCTGACGTCATTTCGCTTCCTTGACGTTGCATTTTCATCCTAAGCTTTTTTACTGGTTACGTTTTTGATTAAAAAGAGCCGAGTAAAAGAAAAGTGTCAAGCACTCATTTATTTTCCTTTCGGTAGTGGGGGTTGCGAGGAATGAATTAAGGGTGCGACAAGGGGTCGCGTTTTGGTGCTTTTATCATCAGCTCTAGTAAAATCTCGATCGTTGTTCTGTGTGGAGATGTGACAATTTCCATTTGCTGCAGCGTCCGTCTTACTTGGTTTAGTGTTGTGTCTTGCATAGAGCTTTGTACGGCGGATCTTGAATTTTGCCATGACAATATGTCTGCTTGTTAATCCTGTAAGGCACAGTAATTATACTTACCACCTGGTTTAATGCGTAAAGATATTTGTTTCGCTCCCGCAGGCCGTTTTTGGGTTTCATGCGGTTGTCGGTATAAACAGCGATTTTCCCCTAAACGCAATTAACGGGTAGTATGGCCTTAACGTGTTCTCTGTGAGGTAGTAATTTAATTTTTATGTCGTGTGTAGATGACTTGCGTCCTTCGGAGTCTATCGAAAATTTCAGATCTCATACACCATACACGCTTTTAAAATAAAAAATTGTTGATAATTTTCAGAGTCCCGCCTTTACTGGAGCTTTGGTTTCAGTTTGCAAACGAACTTCTAGAGCAGTGGCTCTATAAATCTGTTAATAAGAGTAAGGTGTTACGTGTTCGTAAATAAAAGTATGTAATATAATGTGTTTGAAACGTTCCAAAGGTTAACAGTACAGTGAACATTTTGCACACAGCTGACTGTCGCTGAGGGATCATACCCCTGCCTTCTCTTCCAGATTCTTTATTTTTAAAACACAGACTTGTTTGAAGCACTCAATAGAGCTCATGTTCTAACCATACTGACATTCTTCAAGACTGCTCCGCGGCCACTAAGGTTTATTTAGCGACAGATGTTTGGAACCCAACTTCTTCATCCTGTCTGACTTACCGTGTGTCGCTGATGCTGCGATTAGGTTATGTACGTTTGTTGTCCAGTAATACAATGCAGTTTGTGTTTGTAAATGAACTTGTGGTCAAGTCGTATTGGTATAAATACACTTTTTGTTCTCAATTTTAAACATGTTACTTAAAAGTTACTCTGGGGGGGGGGGGGGGGTGCAGTAGGATGCAGAGACAGTTTACGTTACACTTTTCGTACATAACCTCGAAACTTCGCACAGTCACCATATTTGTAGTTATTTATGAACATTTCATACCAGTACTTAAGTGTGTTAGTAAGCTTCGTGCTAAATTTAGTATTTATATCTTCTAGAGTTAACTACTTGTTTCTGCCTCACGAATGTCTAAATAAGTATTTCTGCCTGGGTGCTGTGTTGTTATTTTGTAGTGTGCCGTCATAAAAGTTCCGTATTTGTCCAGGTGTTCGTATAGTATGTAATTTTAGGACTGTATATTAAATGTTCACACTTACACGTCGGCCGTATTTTCACTGGATTTTATAAATTAGAGGTGCCAGGTAGGCCTGCCTTCCAGTGGCACAACATTCGTGAAATATTTTTGTTTGTAGTAGAAATGTTCAAATTTCTTAGGCATTACTGTGTCTTGTACGTGACTGACAAAAGTAGTTACATTCCAAGACGAGGTGATGCCCTTCTTAGATTGCCTGAAAGCCAGTGACGTATGTCCTTGTCTTCTAATTCCCTCCCCACCCGGTGTGATAAATGTGGACAGCATTTTTGAAAGTACCCATTTTGTTGCGCCTATTACATATATTTAGCACTTTTAAAACGTATCAGTTTAGAAAGATACATCTACCTGCACGTCTGTTCATATTCATCTGCTATGTTCGTGTTATATATTTGAATTATTGTCAAATGCTGTCAGGTTTGGTATTTAATTGAAGCTTGGTTTTGAACTTCTAATTAGTATATTTTAGTACAAATGATTTAAATATTGTTGATATTAAGGGTATTTTAATCATGAAAGTGCGTATGCTATGCGTAATGAATTCAAGGAATTATATAAACTACCTTACTGTGTAACCTTAACTTAATTGCATTTTTCCAATGGTGAGGCGTCCGTAATTTCAAGAAGACAGTTTTGTTTCTAGGATGAGTAACTGGAAGCCTATACAAACCAAAAATAATCGCGTTGTTGCCGTGTCTTAATGGATTCTATAGAGGAAATCTTAAACAATTTTATTATGTAAATAATGCGCTTGGTAGCGTGTCTTACAGGAGCCCGTAAATGTCAGTCTCTATTTATTGCGGTATTCTAAGGTGTAAAGAATATATGCCTATTCTAGATATCCTCCAATACGTTTCAAATTAGAGAACTGCGTGACATTTACAAAGACAGAATGAAATTTTAATACAATAGTTAATCTATAGAAACTCATTGTAGCAGTTTTAGGCCTCAGGCAGTGGTTGCGTACGGATAACCAGAAGTCTTCTAAAATGACAATCTTAAAACACAAATAAAAGCCACTGTGTCGCCGTTTCATTATTTTTGTGCGGTGCGTCCGCTGGTATAATATCAGTGTTGAAGCTTAAATCCGTCTACCAGGAGGAAACCATTTTCTCTTCTACGATTAATTTTCGTAGCGTGGCTGTTTGGGCCAGGCGAGGTTTAGGCATGCAGGAGAACGAATGAGTTACGCATAGCAAGGCCTCGGTTCACTGTTCTTTGCATCGATTATGCTCGGTAGGTTCAGAGTTCCATTCTCCTGCAAGGAATCATTCGAGACAGGTGACAAGGGGATTTTGCAAGTTGAGAGAATTGCCTTGAATAATGCATTAATATAAGCAACAGCATTTTTTCTTCGCGCTGATTTTCTGTCCACATATACAAGTGTTTAAGGCTCTGTTTCTCATAAGTTTCCGAAGACCACTGTTGCAAAATTCTTCATGTATACCAAACACACGTCAGAAACAGGCAGTGCCCATCTGGTTTGAGAGGACACATCGAGAATGATTTGAATTAGAGTGGACGATAAATTGGAGAATTTGCTAATGACACAGGTCAGCAAGGTTTTGTATCAAAGATTTTTAATCAGTTTTTATATTAAGCTTTCAACATTGTGCATAATAAATTCGTCAACATGTAATGACAATCCTGCAGTCAGAATATAGCTTATTTTAAGTTCTGTATTTGTGTCTTATAAATTTTGTGAAGCATAATGTGCGATTCTAACGTTTCATTGATGAAAAATTTGCTTTTTCAATAACTTCCTGACTGAAGTTGCGCAATAGGTGATATGCTAGTTCATATGTCTTGTGTATGTGAAAATAAATTGCTCTGCAAGTTAAGAGCAATGACTGCGCCAACTCTTAATTAACATTGGAGTAAATCACATTGTTATTACTGTGGCACAGCGTACAGAGATACGGCAGATGTATTGTTATGTGAGACAAGCAAGGCGCACCCTACCCGAATACCAGAAAATTACATTAACTTTATAAGGATCACTGCGGTTTTTCTGTTAAGTGTATAATTCTGTTTGCTATGGTCGTGCGTTTGATGGTACACTCTCGTTGAAAACAAATAGACCTTTCCCTAGTACGAAATAATTTTTGGTCGAATTTTTGACTCCGTTGAATAATTTGTGGTCGAATTTTCGACTGTCTTCGTTGCAAATAGAACTTCCATAAAGTACGAAACAATGCAGTTCCGTTTGTCTGATTGAAAAACCGGATGATGATGCAGGACCGCCCATCGGAACTGCATGTCACATGTCACACCGAAATTCGGCCCCATTATTAATGTCTCAGCTTTTAATTCTTCTGGGGAGAATAACACGTTCTTGTACTTCTACTTGTTATTGCTGCTGCTTATGTTATTTTGTGTATCGCTGCTATTGTTGTGTCTGCTGCTGCTGTTATTGCTGTTGGTGAGTCGTCTGTTATTCTAATGGCAATTACGATGGAATTGTTATGTGTATCTTGAAACTTAATTGAGAAATTATAAAGCATTTGCTTTGCAAATAAACCAGCCAGTGAATTTCTGCTGTGATTATAATGACCAGAATTGTGTTTATGGATAAGAGAAATCAAGTGGTGGAAGCCGGTTTATGATTATAATTATGTCAGACGAGAAAATACTTCTATATTTAATGTAACTTTGACGTGAATGGATTTTTATTGCATGATTTACGTGAATGCCGTGATTGTGCAGCCTGTGGTTGTTTTGTGACTACAGTGCAGACCAGCAAACTGTAGGAGAGTCCGCATGAGGAACGTTGCACTTCGCAATGAACGGGATACTCTTTAATCTCAGAGATTCTGTGACAGTTAAATGAAATTTATGGACAATTTTAAAGAGTGGCATGGAAAAGAATGTTTTTGTCAATATGATTTTACAAAACAGACACGGTCAGACGGATGTCTGACAATCAAAATTATCTAGGCGATATGAAGACCTTTGGCAGCCATAGAGGTAATGGCTTGTTGACAGTGATGACTATGCAGACAATAGACCACCACAAACACTGTTATATGTTAGATTGTAAGTTGTCACGGCAGTAAGTATGAAAATTGCTGTTGTCTGTTGTGTCAACGCCATGTAGTGTGGTAGCTCATTACGTACTTAAAGATATGCATCTGATTAGGGTACTTCATTCTCGAAACTAAAGGCGGCAGGTTTCTTCGAAACGTCGATATCGAGCGACGGTATAACGTGGTGTCATTCCATAAGAATCAATATTCACTGTCACACGTTTCCTTTCAGGCCTGAAATTTCTCGTTGCCTCATGTTCAGTAGTCCATACGGCCTGTGATAGTGCTTTCACTCGAAATACAAGTCAGTAATATGGAGTGAAAAGGAATACCTTCCAAGTCCGTAACAGTATAATCTTGTAGATATAAATGAGTGTTATAGAAACATTGGCTATACATGATTTCTAAATCAGTATATTGATTTTTTCTTAGTTAGCTCTATATACGTTTTTTCGCCTTTTGAGATGACACACCACACCATCAGGCGTATGGAGAGTGGAGGTGTATTTGTAACATCGTACTGTGTGGCTTCATTCCGTGACCTTGCACCTCGTCGATTGAAAGCACAGTACAAATTAGACGACAGTCTGGGTGATTCCCAGAGCTGGTGATGAAGGTAAAATTTTTTACCCCTGCCTGTGATCGAACATGGGCGTTCGTCCTGCAGGCATTTTGACGGTGAGTAAGGAAATAGAGGCTCAAAATGTAGCAGTTGCCAATCTGGGAAATTATGAGATATCTGATTGAAATTTGTTGGCATATTCAAGTGTTGTTGCCGCATTCCGCAAAAGAAAGTGGGAAATACGGAAAGACAGGAAGGAACAAAGAGAAAGAAATTTTTAATTTATTCCTTCCCTACTACTGTGATAGTTTTGGGTGACTAGTAGGGAAATAGGGTGAAGAAGAAGACGCAGCCAGCGTAGATT
Organism: Coptotermes formosanus; assembly: GCA_013340265.1. Classification (NCBI taxonomy): domain Eukaryota; kingdom Metazoa; phylum Arthropoda; class Insecta; order Blattodea; family Rhinotermitidae; genus Coptotermes; species Coptotermes formosanus. The sequence continues at coordinate 1,144,511 of BLKM01012995.1, read as the reverse complement.
GGAATCAAAAGACGAACTCCTTTCTTTAACTTTCGTATATGCGTAGAAACAAGTCACTAATTAGACGATATATAAACGTAAAATTTGGTATGTACCCTCCTTTCCTTCTTACTTCTTCAGCCTCCCTGTTCAAGTTTTCCCCTCCGTCAAAGAGAAGCCGTTCAATTTGTAGCAGCAGATTCACTCAGTGTAACGTTTGCATAAGTTCGCAGACGAATAAAAACACATATGTGGCTTGTTTTCAGTTTCAAAAGAAAGGTACTCGTGCATGTGGAATTCCGCCAGTGAAGATGGTAAACATATTTTTAGCTTTATAAATCAGTTTATTTAGTTCATCATGGTTAGGAGCCTGGATAGCTCTGTCGGTACAATGAATGAATACGCTACCGACTGGACGATCGAAGAATTGTGGTTCGATTTCGGCAAGATGCAAGATGGTTTTTGTTGTCAAAAGCGCCGACACCGGCTATGGGACCCAGAAAGCTCCTGTTCAATGAGTACAGAATTTAAAACGGTCGATACTTGAGTATGACGACTCATATCTACGAAGTGCCGAGATTGAGACTGAATGATGCTTTGATTCCATTCCCTATGTGCGTTTCTGGAATGCCCACAGACACTGTGCTTTGTCATATTTTCACGGTGAAATTTTTTACCTATCGACTTTCATATATTAAATTACAGATCTCTTCCTTGTGTCTTTGCAGCACCAATTTAATTTAAATAGTGTACAAAAATGTTTTTCCTATTGTACAAAACATTTTGGATGTTCGTTAGCAAGACATGCCGGTTGATGCTATGTAAGGAGATGGTTTCTCTCTGTTGCGACAGTTACAAACAGTACATCAGTACGCTGCGTGTGTGCAGTGTGCAGGGAGAATTATATTCTTCTGGGATGTTAACGCTGTGTAGCGCGTAATTTATCATATCCAGACGTTTCGAAGGAGCGTTGAGCCTTCATCATAAAGGATTGGTACTTCTGGAAGAATTCTTGCAGGTTTTACCAACTCTAACGTCCCAGAAGGCCAAAATAAACATCAGCATCAAGCACGTGGAACTCAAGTCTCGCAAAGTGCAGGTATTTTGAGTCCAGAATCGGGTGGTACATGTAGTAACCGTTTTTCCGTAAAGGGTTAATGTGTATGTAGACATATCTAATTTAAACATGGTCAAATTGTAATGATAAGAGTTTTTCCAGCAAATTTTGATGTTTATGCTGTCAAATACTGTCGTTGAGTGTGTGTGTGTGTGTGTGTGTGTGTGTGTGTGTGTGTGTGTGTGTGTGTGTGTGTGTTTAACATTTTCTCCTGACGATATACGATCTCAGTAACCGACAACGGCGGTAAACAACATATCTAAAAATTATTAGGACTACAATGTTTTCTGCGATTGTCAATTTAGTTACACGTCTGGAATTATGTCGTGAATTTTTCACCTTATAACGTTAGCAAAACCTGCAAGCTTTGCGGAAATTGCCTTGCCAGAAAACCAGTTGGTGTTAACAGCATAATTAAATCACAGTAGTCCAGAGGCCGCCGTTAAAGGCGCGTAGTTTTGCCTAAACGTTCTGACTCCCTTACAGAAGCCATACCTCTTGACGCATATATTTGTGTTGTCGTGTAATACACATAGTTCTCCCAACCCTCCCTTTGTGATTCCTGTTTATTAAGTGTGTGTCCATTAGGTGACTTAATTACACGTTTCGTTTGCATTATTGTGTTGCCCAGCACGATGTTGTATAGGAATCAGCTCATATCCCATCCATCTGTAGCTTTTTAAGCTATGTATTTTTTTGGCCTGTCAATGTGACGTGTGAGAGTAAAGAGTCTTGTGTCCACATTATTGACATGCGAATCCCACCCATCATTCAACGTTTTCGTCTCTATGTATGTCTGTTCATTGTGAGTCTGTTTGTCGGCGGTGACAGTTTGTGACGAATTGATCCAGTGTGACGTATTCCATGCTTCACTACCATTCTGCAACGAAAAGGACCAAATAAAAACGTTTGTCAAGTGGTAAAAGCAAAAATGTGTAGGATTTCGTGATAACATTCGATTGCATAGTGCTATTAAATGCACTGCGTTTGCTAATCTGTTCCGCTGCATTTGCTTAAGGCGTCAGAACAATTCGCTACTTCATATTGCTAGGCACAATTCACGTCTTCTTTCTCCATGCGTACTGGATTCTTTATTTGAAGTCCCTTTCGTGGTTCAGTCTTGAGATTCTATTGACAATGCTAACAGAAATTAGACTTATTGAATTTGATGCTACTTGCTTTAGCAGGAACCTATCAGCTTTCCTCTAAAATGTTGGTACATACTGGTTTCTAACGAAATACGTTGTGTCACACCCAAGCAGACAGTAAACATGAGAAGTTACGCGCACTCCTAGGTCGTTCAGTGTCGTCTCTTCTCCTTTCTCCGACAGCAGGTATATAGCATTCTGCTACGGATCGTGCGTTTTTGTCTCCAGATAAAACTCGCAGACTATTGAGTTCAATCTCAGGCCATTTCGTGTGGAATTTGTGGTGTACAAAGTGGAACTCGCGCAAGATTTGTTCTACTACATCGGTGTTCCTCTATTGGTGTGATTCCACGGCTACTCCATACTCGTATTTCAGTAACCTGCAACCGACGTTATATAACTTTACGTTAGATAGAGTCGTGAAACAAAGTATGCCTCTCTCGCCAATCACAACTGATAATGTTTAAGAGGTCTTCAGCACTGAAATGTTATAAGAACATACGGAGCAGCTGTATGGTTGTGTTCATGTCGATTTTGTAGAACCTGTTAATATTAAATTACTTCGAACGTCAAAATTCTGACCTATAACTTAAATGAAACTTGACAAATTATTGTGAAACATTGGTAATGTCCTTGAAGTGCTGCATTTGTAGTTGGATTTATAAAACAAAGGAAAGGTAATTCTAGCCCTTGAAGTTAGACACACGTATCCTAAGAGTGTGGTTATAGGAAACATTTCCATATAAGTTATAAAACTGATGCAAACCAGCCCGGTATTGGTACAAACCCAAGCACAAGCCTGAGAATTGTACGTAGCCTTCCTAAATATTAACAGCACCCTGCCACAGCCATATATGTGTTCCCCATTTAAATTTGTATTGCAACAGCAATGAGTATTCGAGCCTTCTGGAATGTAACGCCCTATCATTGGGTGCACAGCCTATGACTTTTCGGAAGATTGTAACACCTGCATTCTTAGGGTCAAGCAGTCCAAGAAGACTTCTCTGCCGAGAAAATGAAGGTATTACTAGCTTCTAAACTTCTGGAACTATTTACACAACGACGCAGCGTAACATCCGAGGAAACCTGAATCTTCAGCACACCGCTGTAGGACGTTAGAAGCTCACTTAGTAATGCTGTTGTGTAATAATTGCAGCAACATGTGAAATGTGCTATTCTGCCTAAATAGACGTATTATGGAAGCTACGTAGGTTAGTACTTGGGCAGGAGCTTTTAATGTACGCATTGTAGTGCTCTTTTTCCTGTTTAGTTCTCAACTGAAACCAGCGACCCACGTATTATTTCACCAGTCTATAGACTTGCAGTAGGTTCATATTCAATATTTGTACTTTACGCAAAACTCCACTGGAAGTATCCAGTTGTACGTGAGCAAGCGAGTGAATTTCCCGTGCACCCATCTGTCTCGCTCTGTGTGTGTGTGTGTGTGCGCGCGCGTGTGTGTGTGTGTATTCGCTTATTTAATAGGCGCGTTCGCACAATTGCGAGAAAGGACCGTTAGATTCGTCATGGCTGGGTGTCTCCGTCCATCCGCATGGAACTCGTTTTCCACTGGACGCGTTTTCAGGAAATGTTATATTTGAATTTTTTTCGAAAATCTGTAGAGAAAATTGAAGTGTCGTTAAAATCTGACAAGAATAATGGGTGATTGACATAAGATCTAGGTACATTCGTGGTAGTACCACGCTGAATTCTTCTCAGAATGAGAAATGTTTCAGACAAGAGTTGTGGATAAAACCAAAACACACATTTTATGTTCAATATCTTTTTCCGAAAATCATGCCGTTTATGAGATAATGTGGAAAAATGTGGTAGAGATGGACAAGCCACAGATAATATATTACGGCGCATGCACATTGCCTGCTGGATAACTACGGCTACAGACACACACTCAGAATGTGTAATATTTACTGCTTTGTCGTGGCAACAATGGTTACGCGAACGCACGTCAATGTTACGTTTGTACGTACATCGTCATGTTTATGTTTATATACGTGTGTGTGTAGAGTGATGAGTTCCTAATGTAATAATCTGAGGATCAGACAGTGGCGTGTGTGTGTGTGTGTGTGAGAGAGAGAGAGAGATAGACAGTGCTTTCGCATTTTAGAAACCTTAGAACCCCATTGTCAGAATAATTCAGTTCTAAATAAATTTTGCGAGATATTGAGTTAATGTTTTGTAGGCTTCCTTCTTCTAGATCATGTTATCCAGAATAACGCCTGTCATATGTTTACTGTGATACGTGGTTTATATTTAAGAAATTTCCCTGTTTGTATACTGCTTTGCACTGTGCTAACGTCGGTGCTTAATTACTGACATAACAGTTAATGTAGTACTGCATTATGTTGAAAACACAGCAGAGTGTTTTAGTGTATCCCTATCCTTGCCTGCTATTTGTATTTAAGTGCCTCTAAACTACACTCTCCACACCCCTTCTGCACAACCAATCAAGCACATATATTTTCCAGCTACTGACAGAAATAATATCCGCAATTATAACAAACTACAGAACTCACATTAATGTAGTGGTATAATGCACAGTAATGAACGGCTGCGATTCTGCAGGTCTCTGAAATGAAGGTTAGTGCATGAAAATTACATGTCATATATTACAAACGGGAAACATGCTTACGTGGTTACGTGTCGAAGATTCCACAGTTTTAACCTGTAGTCGAAATATCCTGAACCTGTCTTTCTTCTAAATAGGATATAAACATTAATTTTATACCTCACAGAAAATACGCTAGATGTCCATTACAAAATAAAGTCTGTTGATGCTGTTCAGGAAAGGAATTGCTGTTTATTCTGAGAAGCATAAAAAGAGAGCAGTTACATTCTTACGGCACACACAGTCTTCTCTGTTAAACCAGTACTGAAGGCAGTTTTTTTCATCCATGGCGCAACCGCCCCTAATGGATCGAGGCCTCCTCATTATCGAGGCTTCATGATCACACTCAAACACATCACACTCGGTAGGACTCTTGTGGACGAGTGATCAGCACGACGCAGGGACTTCTACCTGACAACACAAACACTCACATGCCCCCAGCGGCATTCGAACCCGCAATCCCAGCAAGCGGGCGGCCGCAGACTCACGACTTAAGACCGCGCGGCCACTGGTATCGGCAGTGAAGACAGTTACTGCTGTGATTTAGACGGCTAAGTCAGTGGAATGTATTCACAGAAAAAAATGGACATGATCTTGTCTGACTTCAGTGGTGACACAACATGAAGAATGTCCGAACAGACTGACATACTGTAGGCTCATACATTTGCCGTTTCGTCCATACATGTAACGTGTCGTCAGCATACCATTCTTCTTCATGCGATCGCCCTTTAATGTACTTTACGTAGGTCTTCGTTACGCACGTCTTTTCTTCTTCCTGTTCTATCCTGTATGTGAGCCCCCGATACTCTGTTCTACACTCTGCCTTCAAACACCTCCAACCTATTATCTTCATTTAAGCTCAAGGAACGAAATATAATAGCCATAGACTGCACAACGACAAGTAAGTTTTAGCTGTAAATGCATCCTTAGAGAAAGTACGAGTATCTCAAAATATATTCTGCGTTGTGCACTGAAAGTTGCCATCATGTGACTGTAATCCAAAGTCTTGTCTATCGATAGTATCTGCCTCTGTTTAAACTTCTGATCATTTCGTTCTGCAAATAAATTCATTACTTAATGTAAGGAGGACACATTCATGCAGTGTGCGCTGTGTGGTTTGTATACGAGTATAAAGTCACAGTGCTATGAAATGACAGTGTACTTTTCTATTCGTCCCTTATATGTACAAGGATATGAAAGGTTACTTGGAAACATGCGGATCCGACACATGAATGGACGGACGGACGGACAGGTGGACAGACAGACGGACGTGCCGGAGCTAATAATCGCTTCTCGCAACTTTGCCTACGCGCGTGATAACACAGCCAGATGGTAGCACTGCGATAGATGAAGGCAACACTTCGCTCTGGGAATAAAGAATAATCTGTTTGCCTACCTATTTGGTTATACGTACGTACATACCCTTGGTTTGAGTGAGTCACGCACGGTTGCTGTGGTTAGCGGCCTGCAACTTTTGTGACCGAAAAATATTTGGATAACGACTGTGTTCTTTATAAGGTAAGAAATGAAGCTGAAGAAACAGTTGAGCATCTGTCATTTAACACAGCATACCACAACAATATGACAGTACTCTGGACGAAATTAAAGTTTGATTTCTCTAAGAATAAAGAAATTGCCGATAAAGGAGCGTGAATATTCTGAGCGCCCTTTATATAATGGCCACGTGGGTAGTGTGGGTTTGTGTGTGTGTGTTTTGATCCTGTAGTTTGCCTGAAGGGGCTATGTCCCGCCGTACGATTATCGCTTATGACCTATAGGACATGGAATTTAACAATCACACCATAAAATGCGTTACCACTGCAAGAGAAATTAGGCGTAAGGAAGTCATGTACAAGTTGGAAACGAACGGAATAATATCCACGCTTGTCACGTGTGTATATACTTGATATTGTGAATCACTTTATCAGCTAAATAATGACCTAAGTCGTTAGTCCACTCCTACCTTTTGTTGTCATGTGAAGCTTTCGAATTACACGCTGTCGATCCCTCACTAAACCTATACGAATAGACAGATCAGCTTCCTGTCTTTTCCTTCCTATAGCATATACACAATAGGAAGCAGCTATTCGTCTAGCATTCTCCATTGTACGGATGGTTTTCATATAGGCCTGATGATAATAAGGTGGCTTCCCGTAAGAAGCAATCCATCATCGTCTCTCGAGATTTCTCGACTCTTACTTGCTCCTTTGCTCCGGCTTTGGCAGCATAGCAGCTTAGCTTCCAAGAAGTGGCTTGGACCCCGTCACGTTGGGAAAATGGGGACGCCGCATTAAAGTCTATTGTGCCGTTCTTCTTTGTGCATTCGACGCATCGTCTCGTGTTTGTTGAATACTTAATTGGTTTCATAAATCACAATTAATTGACGCGTTACATGTTATGTGACAATAATTACTAGAATTTATGGCGGTGTGTTTTAACATCTAGAGGTAACTACATTCAGAGGGAACATTTTCTGTAAATAGATCTACGGAGTGAAAACTGTAAGCTTTCTTGGCCGCAGTATAAAATGGAACCTTTCTTAACCCCCGTATAAAGTTGTTAATAATATATTGAAACGCTTAAGGATACTGAATGTAATAATTTGCGAAGGCGTGGTGTTCTGTGTCTCGCCTGTTGGAGGAGAAAATTTTAATCTAGGTTCATTTCTGTTTTTATTTCTTTAATTTTAACTTCTACATTTTATAACATTAGATCCTTCCTCGAGGGTCGTGGATATTTCATTACCCAGTTATAATGGGAAACTCACGCACGCTATGAAGAGAGCATAATACGTTTTCAAACAAATTTTAAAATTGTATCAAGTAGTAATCAAAAAGTTAAAACCTGTAAATTGGAACATTTCATTTCGAAAACGGATGATTCAGGTAAATCGCGAGAGTAAATATAGTTGGAAAGTGTAGTCACATATCAGTCAGTTTGTAGGCATACCGTTGTGATTGTATTTCTTGTCTAGATGTCGTCGAAAACATATCTCAAGTAACGTTTTCGAATATCTCAATAATCCTTGGTGCAGTCTTAATATGCATGAGATTGGCAGCGTACCTATAACTTTGACATTGGGGCCTGTTCGCGTAACCCATATTGCAGTAGATGCACAACAATGCATTCTGTGTCTATTGTTTAGATACACGTCGCTGTTAACAATATAAAAATATGGAGTGTTTCGAAGAAGTGCTTTCATTGCGAATTTATGTCGCCTGCAGCTATGAACCGTGCTTAGATCTTCTTGTAATGTGGCCGATATTTTTGTCCTATATTAACCAAATGTGGGGTTTCTTGACAAATATTCGTATGTGTCCCCCCTATCAAATTGTATTTAAATTCGTCCAATGGGAGCCGCGCTAATATGTAAGGACAAACAGGCGGATATGGCGAAGCTAGCAGGCCCTTTTCGCAACTATGCGAACGCGCGTGATAAGGCCGACGTTTATGAATATCAAGTTTGAGACCTAGAACCCCCGTGGTAACCATATGTACCACATTATTTAAGATTAAGGTACTCAGCCATTTGCTCACAGAGAGAGAGAGAGAGAGAGAGTGTGTGTGTGTGTGTGTGTGTGTGTGTGTGTGTGTATCTCTTTTATGTAACTCTAAGGATAAGAGCATATTGTTATCTTAAAGGTAATTAACCTGTTTCTCTCTGTTCTGCAAACACATTGTGGTCTCTCTAATGTAGGACCCGATTTTATATATGCGTGTGTTTGTATTGCGTTCAGGCTTCGAAGAGTTACTTTAAATCGGTTACAAATACGGGACCTAATTTTGTCCTTGCACCGAGTGACGTTCATGTTGAAGTGATGCCCTCCGTCTGACTTGTGCTGTACAGTTGCAGCTTCAGTAATTCATTCTCATTAGCATTGTCGACACAATGTAAGATTGAGGCACTGTAGAATGTCAATAAATAACTAATCAAGAGTTGCTTAATTTGTATCCTGCAGACAAGAGTCGTGTCGTAAGCTCCCGTTCCTTAATACATGACGCTGTATTACATGTTAGTAGCTTCATACATTATATTTCGGGTGTTAATTTCACCTAATGAAGCTTAGTAACAGAGAAACTCACTGTTCATATTGGATTGCCTAGGATCCAAACTCGCTCATGGAATTATCTTCATATTCTTGTTATCATAGTCACATAGTTCAGACGTTTGAGCAAGGACAGTTCAGTCAGTATAGTGCCTAGCCTAATGACTGGACGATAGACGGATCTTCTTTCAGTTCCCGGCACGGGCAATGGCTGTATGTTTCCAAAACATCCAGACCGGGTGTAGGGCTAACACGGCCGCGACGCATCGTAGAGTCGTGAATGCATTGAAAGGTGCTGTAAATTTAGGCCCCTCCGTCCTGGGCAGTATTTGCTATTTAAGCTCCAGCGTAATTGAACAGTTAAAGTTAACTGCAGGACATTTCAGTGTCATTACATATCGTTCTATAAAATAAGCCGCAGCAAAATATAAATAAGTGTAGGACGTCTATAAGAAAATAAACTTTTGAAATCATTTCTTCAATGGGCAAGACCATTCAGAAATTCGATCTTCAAATCCTTTAACTTTCCTACACTTTTAAAGCACTTAGATGTTATTAGAAGGAGAGGCGGAACTTAGAAGCATCCGTTGTCATCTGAAACTGGCAGGCAAACTTGGCCACCACTTGGCCGCTGTGCAAACTTGCTGCTTCCGATGTTGAATCCTGGAGTGGGATGATTTCACTTCAACGTGTTTGTTGAACGTGACAATTTACTCCGTTAAGGAGCATTGGACATCTTTCATAGGATGTCTTCTAGGTTTATAGATGTTTTCTCCGTATCCTCAAGTTCGAATCATAAAGCAGTGATAGATACTACAACACTTCTGTTGGACAGGCCCATTATGGTCATGTGCATAACATTGTGGGACGAGTGTAATGCATCCGATGTGCAAACACCGCGCTCATATTGACATGATGTGAGCCCCGTAATGAGACAGCTGCAGAACCGTGTAATCAGTAGGTAGCAAGCCTCCGTACGTGCATACACACATTCATAAGGTTTATTCAAACAAAGCGATAGGTAGGTAGACTTAAGGCGGTTTATCCTATATTAAGTGGAGACAAGCGGAATGAGGGCTCAAAAATTCGATTTTTAGGTTTTAGTATATTTAAATAGCCCGCTCATATGTGAGTCAATTGGCGTTAGTTTATTAAAATCCTACATCTCGTTAAATTTTAATAAATTATTATTTAAGGCTATGTTCTTTAAATGGCACGCTATCATTTTGCACTCCAGCAGAAAAAAGGCTGAAATTCCTGGAGTTTTAGGGTTAAGGGAAAATTTCTTTCTTCGATGTGGAGAGAAATGTAGGTCTGTAATGTTTCACACCCTGCCATTTGTAACAATAGTGGTATCAACCTTCGTTTCTTGAAGGTGTGCGAGCATAGCACGTGATCAGTTTTTATTTGGAAATGCCTAGAACAAAGAAGGTTGTATCGAAACCAACATTTAGAGGAAATAAATATGTATGTGTGAACAAGGAAACAGGTTTTTCAGAAAAGAGACAGCCTCAATCTGACCAAAGTGGCGAAAGCAGGTGTGTAAAACATAACCTCACTGCATCAAACAAAAGACACGTGGCACTTCTGTGAATATTGACGTTAAGGTAGGTGACAACAATTTCTGTAAAAGTGAAAGTAATTTTACTCATGATGGGAACACTGCAGTTAATCTCAACTTGCTTTGTGCATTAATACAAAAAGCAATAATTATGGTGGTAAGATTATTTTTTTGAAAATCCTTCAAAGTGAAGAGGTATTGTAAGCAGTTTAGTTATTAAATGCTGTAAATGTGATCATACTTCAGATATAATGACTTCAAACATTACCAGAAGCAGGTTGTATCAAAACAGCATGGTTTAGTGTATGGCCAAGGTTAGTTTTGCAAAGGCAGAGACACAGGTAAAATGTTAGGTGCAGTGCTGAATATTCCCCAGCCTCCAACAAGTTTTAGTATTTATAATAAGACTATTGGTTCAGCTGTGGCTGATGTGGGAGTATTCTTCATGATGGAAGCAGCCAGACAAGCTGTAACAGAGAATGAGGAAGATAATCCATCACATATATCTGCTTGTTTTGATGGTACCTGGCAAAAACGTGGACACACTTCCCTGAATGGCATTATATCAGCTACCTCTGTTGACAGAGGGGAAAGTTTTACGTATAGGAATAATGAGCAAGTCTTGTTCTGTTTGTCACACCAATCCAACCTCCCAACATGAGTGTAAAAAGAACCATGAAGGAATAAGTGGTGGAATGGAAGGTGGTGGTGTACTTAACATCTTTAATCTTTCTCTTCATACCCGAGGTGTTTGTTACGCAAAGTATCTTGGTGATGGGGACAGCAAAGCATACAAAAGGGTGGTTGCAGGGAAGCCCTATGATCACAGCATATCTGTAACAAAATTAGAATGTCTAGATTGTATATAGAAAAGAATGGGAGCAAGACTGAGGAGACTTGTGAAAGAAAAGACAGGAAGAAAATTCCATGACAGCAAACCTATTTGAGGCAAAGGTCGCCTCACTCAGTCTGAAATAGACAAATTGCGAGATTGTTATGGTTTAGTTATCAGGAGGAACGTCAACAATTTTGAAGCCATGAAGAGAGCTGTGTGGGCTGTCTTTTTTCACAATCTGTCAACAAATGAGAAACCACAGCATGGTGTTTGCCCAAGTGGTGGTGGCAGTTGGTGGAAATTCAAGATCAGTGCCAGTTCAGGGGTTGCGTATGAACATAAACATTCTTTACCAGCTGCTGTTATGGATGCAATTAAACTAGTGTTCAGGGATCTTGCTAGTATAGATCTTCTGAAGAGATCGTCATGGGACAACTCAGAATCCTAATGAAAGTTTGAACTCTGTTGTTTGGACAAGGAGATCCAAAACTGTTTGTAAGGCTTGACACAAAATGATATATGATATATGATGCAGTATTGTGTCTTATTGGTGTGTAGCAAAATGAGTGATGCCCTAAACATATTAGGTGTGAGGTCTGCCTCAAACACAATGAATGCTCTGAAGCAGATAGATATGGAAAGGATTCGAGAGGCAGAAATAGCAACCCTGAGCATCTAAAGAGAAGCAAGGAAAAACAAAAGAGCACAAAAAAGAAGAAAAGAAGCTCAAAACGGTCCAGATAATCCAGAATGTGGTGCTTGGGAAGCATTAAGTTTGAGTCTGTATCGTTATTTACTTTCATTTTCAGTGATGTTAAACTTTAGACCAATTTTTCTCAAAATTACATTTTCTTAACTTCCAGTACCATTATCTCATAAAGCATGTGAAGTGGAAGCCTGAAAATTTCACCATCCGTTGACAACATCATGATAGTCAATCGGATAAAGGTTTGGGATTGTAATTACAGCAAGTGGCTGTGTAGGTATAAGTGAATATGAAAGAAGTACTTTAAAAGTAAAAAAGAAATACATAAAAAATACCAAAAATATATTATGGAAAATGTGTTTCTTGAAAATAGCAAGTTCTTCATCTGATTGTGGTAACATTAATAAATTACGGATGGTAAAAAGTTCAAATTTTATCTCCAGTAGTTTCTTCAGAATATGTACCTAAATGAAGCTCAATTTAACATTACTTCAATAGGCATATAGGCTCCCCTTAACTTAAATCAATTGGAACTCGTCACTTTATCGGAGTACGTTTTATTGAATGAAAGTGGACCGTAAGTGGCTGTGTTATTGAAAGCTAGATGAACTTCCTTTAAGCTATAAAAGAGGAATTTCTTACTATGCTTTACTAAACATGTCAGTCCACGAACTGTCGCCGCGTTCTCAGCTGCACAAACATGATTAGTGCAGGATTATTGGGCCTGATTGACGCTCATTCATATGCTGCTTCAGTTCGGGCCAGCGATATATTATAGCGACTGAATTTTTCAGACCTATCCACTGTCATTTCAAGTAAATTATAATTCATTCTCCAGTCTGTCTTACGACAGGTCCCTAACCATAACACAGTTCACGCTTTATTTTTAGCGTTCCTTTATTTTTCTTTAGTAATCATTCTAAGACATGCTATTCGATGCCTTCTTGTCCTGTTGTATTTTCAGCTTTTTTAAGCGTGTTCGCAAAGTTGCGAAGTGCGACTGTTAGTTTCGTTATGTCTCTCCATCCTTCCGCGTGGAACAACCCGGCTGTCACTGGACGGATTTTTTTAAATTTGATATTGGCGGATTTTTCGAAAATCTGTCTGTAAAATTCAAGTTTCATTAAAATCTGATAAGAATAATGCATATTTTACATGAAGACCTAGGTACATTTGTGATTGTATCTCGCTGAATTCTTCTTAGAGTGAGAAATGTTTCAGACAAAATTTGTAGAGGAGAGACCACAAAGAGTTCACGCCTCCATAAGCGGCGCAGTGCACAGTCAACAGCACATTCTCTCTCAACTGTATAGTGCAACCTAGTGTAACGACAACGGAAAGTTTCCCCTGAAGATGACCCAGCAGGGTCGACACATGTAGGAGTGTGTTATAATTGACGAAAAAACTCTTTGTGCATTTGTTGGTGTTTAATGTTTTATGCAATTCTTTCTTCTTTTCCAAGGTAACAATGGTTACGGAAACATCCCTAGTGTTACGTTATACACACATTGCCTCGCTTGTTAATTAATCGAATGGATGCACAAACACCACGTGGCATGATCACTACAAGAGCCTTGTGACGTGGGCATAATTAACCCTTGAAACCCCAGTAGGTACTTTACACACCACCAGATTTAACATTAAAAATCCCGCATTTTTCCCAGAGTGCATTAGTCGTATGTGTTTTGCACATATCTGATAACAGACTGCGCGTGTGCCCTTCTACAGCATTAACTGATTGGTGTTTAAAACGGAGAAGCCAGGTGTTTACTGCGCGGTACGAACCGGGTCTTTAAAGTTTTCGTCTTTGAAGAGTTAAGAATGGATAAAAGAAGGGATCGCGCATTTCATTGTATGACTCAGCAAACAAGGGAACACTATAACCTTTCTTTTTTTTTTTAGTTGCGAATAAAGTGTTGCAAAGTAATTGATGTTGATGAACTGAACACTTGCAAGAAGCGATGTACACGTACATTGATATTCCAGAGCACACTGCAGTACGTTAAACCGTCCGAGTCTATTGTTGTAGGTACAGATTGCTGATAGTCTTCCTGTGTGGATATAGTATTGTCAGGAGGAAGCCAAATACTCATGCGACACACAAGGTCGGCACGGCAGTGATAGTGAAGGATACTGTCTTTTGGAATGTGACGCCGTGTAGTCTTATGCGTGAGTACCGGCGTTGGGTAATTTCCTGCTTCAATCTTTAAAGTAGAATAATGAATGTAAAGGCGGCAGTGTCTTAATATCGAGACTACTACCGTTACGTTTATTCCATACGGCGTCATAACTCAGAAGACGGTGCTAATGAACTGTACGTTTGAGATTTGAGGTTTTCACGCGTGTGACTACGAGCGTTACTGCTTTCAAGGATGTCAACTGTCTGTCCTGGGAACTAGCGACCAGAGTGCACCTCATCACATCTCAGTAGGTAATAACCTTTAAATATGCACATTATCTCCTGTTTATGGCTGTAAATTATAAAGTTGTTTTCTGAATAATATAAATATCCGTAAGCAAAAAATCCCAAGTATTTATATTGAATAAAAATGTCGGGTGTTCATTCCATTCGCAGTTCCGTTAGTCTTATTATACATGGGCTCCTGGAGAGACATGAAATGAGTTTTAGCTCGTGAAACTGTGAAATCGGATATCGTCTTAGACTTACTGTGCTGTGGAGCGGGCGTTCCGAACTTTCGTAATATTATTCCAAAAGGTTTTAGAATTACCGTCGTGGAAAATCCTTTACCCCTCTCATGCGTCCCAACCCCACATACACACACACACACACACACACACACACACACACACACACACACACACACACACACACACACACACACAGTCATACATAGTGCACATCTGGAGCATTCTGCGTAAAGAACAGACAAGATGAGAGCTTATACTTAGCAAATTCCGGAGGCAAAAATTAGTTTTTCATTACATCCTTAAGTTTCATTTATTTGTATCCAGTAGTGTGTTGTATCCGGAAATTTATTGTGTGATTCGATTTGTTCTTCGAATGAGCGTTAGAATGTGCATTTGACAATGTTTGTATTGCAGGTAAATTATACGGTTTTACTAAATAGGAAAATGAACCACTTCCCTTCATATTAACCAATTCTTACAGAAGTGTCACTAATAACTAATAACAGTGTGCCAACTGTTATGCGTGTAAAAATGTGAATGATCGGGGCGCTTTATAAAACTTGTCCTCAATCCTGCGAACAGCAACTGGACTTAATTTTTGTACGACTCTTCGAATATTTATTGCTTAACTGCATATTTAAAATTAAGTGAAAACAATATATCTTCCCTTCAGACGATTATATTCATTCTTCTTCTCTAGCCCTCTTGACGTAAGAGCTTTCTTTTATACGCCTCTTCTAGTTATGGTAACAAACTTTGTAGAATACTCGTAATTTGCCACTGCTCCCAGCAGCTGGCATGTCGTTTGTGTATTAATTACGTCATCTGACCATATAGCAAAGAATTTAATTCAGTTGTGGAAGAAATAAGACATGCTACAGTTCTTACAGTGGCAGTAATTACCCGTTTATATTGCAGAGACTCTTTGTTTCTGTTGGTATTGTTTTTCAAAGGAAGTCGTCAGTTTGTCATAAAGCTGAAGATGCCGAGTTGTACAACTGTGTTATTTATAAATTAATACATTACACTGGCAGACGTTTTAAATAAGATATCGGCAATATAAGTCCAGAAAATGTCAGTTTGCTGGAGCCACATGGGTAAATGAGAAACTTTTCGGGAGTGCTCAACTTGAGTTCATCACAAGACACGTAATACGCGTAAACCGGACCCGAACTTCTCCTAAAAACAGAGAAACATATTTCACACAACGAAAATCGAGGCGCTAAGAATATTCTAATTACAGTTACAGAGTGTAGGTTCGGTTCCATAGGAAACTAACAGTAAATCCTCAGATGTAATATTGTGCAGAGCAAGTGTATTAAGGGGGAAAAATCAATCGTAAAATTATTCACCTTATGAAATTATTCGACAAACTTGGCTCGTTAACCTGTCACAGGAAGTACATAGTAAGTTAGCATGTGTAAAACATCTTACATAAGTAGGTTTCCCACCTCCTTCACAAAGTACCTTGTTATGTTTTTAATATTTGAGAGATTTTTGTTCCTAACAACTGGAAGTGTCTTTATAAGCGAGTACCACATATTCAAAGTAGGTAGTGATTTTTATTACTTTTTAAATTTTCGTGACAACAAAAAATAACTCTTTAAGGAATGTTATGCGTGATTCTTACCCTCAGCTTATGGTAAGTCAACGGCAAGGGATTTTCGTAGCGTATTTAGAGCTTTTGCAAGTGTCTGGCCTAGATGCCTTTCCCTTCAACACGTTCTAAACTTAAGCAATCAACAATTTACAACAATCATATTACTGTTAGCTTTTTTTAAATACCGACCCCACTTGAGCACGCTGTGACCTGAGCATAACTCTAGGTGTGAAGAGATTAATTTAAACGCATGCGACTGATGCCTGAAGATGAGCCGACCGTTGGCCTATCCACAGTTTGAATGAAGCGTAAGGTTCTGTAGGAGAATTTCATATTTCGAATGCTACGTTCATGTCTCCTTCCACGTGTGTGTTCCATCCCTCAGCTATAGGAATAAATGTTCGCGCATTATCTGACACATTTCTGCTGCTGGGGACCTTATTTGTTTGTTTCTTTCCATCTTTATTTCCCTCTTCTGCCATATAAAGATTGTGTGTTTCCTGTATCTAAAGTTTTATTCGTTCCCGTACGGAATGTGAAGTGGTCGTCGTGTTCGTACTACACGGAATACCTCTCATAAAATAAGGAGAATATACGGAAGTATTGCCACGATGCTGGAGAAACTGCCGATATTAGATCATTTTCCAAACGTCAGGCAATAAATATGGGCTTGGCAACGAGAGTTTCCATCAGGAAATAAAAAGAAACAAGTTTAAGAAATAGAAGAAGTTTGGTTCCTGCATTTCGCCCGAATGAGTTTGTTTCTTTCGCCCGAGTTCTCCTCCTCTGCTAGGTCTAACCGGGGTCTCGTGCTGTGGTGTAGTATTTATGTATCCTACAGGCTTTCACCATATATTGCTACCGCAGTGTTTTGACAGATGTGTATCTGACCCCTTGTGAAACTTGCCTGCAATTTATTACAACTGCGAAACGCGCAGAAATGCCTGGCAGTCCGCTTGCCTCTGGGAACGCGTCCGTAACAAACACGTTCCCGTCTACGTACATTGCGGTCACTACGGCACGTACATTGACGCTTAGTGCGCGGAATTTCTTTGGTAAAACTTTTTATACAGGAAAAATATCGAGATATATATATATTTATTTATTTATGTAGTTTGCTTCATTTGTTGACTCTTGGTTTATGTATCGACGCTCCTCAACTGTGTCGTCGGCATATAGGATAGTTGTGAACTGGAATGCGTGTGGAAGGAAACAGATGAGGCTCAGCATTTGCCTGCAGGAAATAAGGGTAACTAAAATTGGTAACGCAGATAGTATTTCCTATTTTCTTTAAGATTTAGTTTAAGAAAAACTCGAGTCAGACCAAGGAATTTCCCCTAGATCAATAAGAAATTGATGCCAAGAGTTTACATTGCAAAATTCCTCCTCTGCTCTTTCATGCAGACTATAGGAAAAAATTTTTAAAAATTGCGTATGTTAATGTAGTAACAAAGATGCAAAACTTGAGGTTTTCACAAGGGCGTTCATGAATATTAATTCACCCGTGATGTTACGCCATGCCGACTGATAAACAGTTGCAGACGTTTCGGAGTATCTTACTGATTGTACCTTCAGAAGTAGTCCTTGAAAGCTGCGACTGCTTGGCCCTGTAAATGGAGACACTGATCTCCTCGTGAATGTTGGTAGTTGCGAGTCGGCAGGGCATTACATCGTAGAAGACTTGAACCTTCGAAGAAGAATGATTTCTGTTTCCCTGTAGTAAGTTGTGCACTATGAGAGCTCGACTGTACTGGAATGGGCTAACGTCTACACTACGTACAGTGGGTTAATGTTGGAATTATTGTGACCTGTCATTTTTATTGACATCAGGTACAGAGTTTTTGTATCCCGCAAAAAAGAGTTTCAAGACAAACATATAGGAGTATATTAGGAACAGGGAGGAGGAAGCAGTTAAGAAGTATTTGTAGTTATTTCACCGGAACATATTAACCTTTTAAAGCCTAGCGGTAACTTTACATACCACCAAGTTTAACATTAAAAAATTCTACGTGGTGTCCATATTGCATTTATGTGTTTTGTACGGATCTCAGAACAAACAGCAACTTTTGCCTTATAAAACATTAACAGATTGGTTTTTATAACCGAAGTGGAGAGTGTTTACAGGGCGGTACGCACTGAGTCTTTATACAAAACAGATACGCTTCGTCTTTAAAGAGTGAAGAAAAATATGCACGAATAAGACATTTGGTGACATCTCATCCCGTGGCTGACATTAGAAAGTCCATTCAGAATAACGACCAAGATAATTACGGCTATGTTAAGACTTCTGGCTGTGTAAAGCGAAGCTGGCATCAGACTTTGGCAATTTTCGCTAAACACTACAATTTTCTAACAGTGTCACTTGAAAAGAGGAATGAATGATAGCGACTCCTACAATAAAATACGAATTTTGCAGGTCATGTGATTATGGAAAGGTTTTTATGAGTTCATAGACGGCCGAAATTCTTAACTGTTTTCTATGCGATTGTGTTAATGTAAATTTGTGTGGAATTTCATAATATTTTTTCGCGTATTATTAAATGCATTAAAACTGAAGAAAAGGAATGGTATTCCACTCAATCATGATTTAATGAATCTGAGGTCGTTCATATCAACCGTATTAATTCGGCCTTTTAGTGCAACTTTCTTCTTCTTTTTTCCTAAGCGTTACGGAAAGGTAATTCGCACGGCCTTGCAATTGCGCAGCCGTGTGTGTGTTGTTCAATACACACACCTAATTTCAAAGTATTGAAGAATTTATTAATGAAATAAGTATATAAATTCGGGTTTTCAGTGTCACTTTAATGAAATTAGATGACAATTCTGCCAGTTTTAATTAAGGAATCTATAGTACCCATTATTCTGTTGTACAGACGTCATCTTGCGCAAGTCTTGCTTTGTTATTGACATGTTAGGTGTACAGATTCTTAGTAAAGGACATAAAATTCAGCTTAACTCTCTGCGCTAGCGTGCTGGACTCGTGGGCAGTTGGCCGTGCGCACGAAATGCAAATTAGAATGCTTAATAGTTGAAGCTTCGAAGTATATTAGAACCTGTGTTAATTGTCGGTGGCACCTCACGTATTTTTGTTTGCCATGTTGTTATTGAATGATTTAATAAATTAAAGATATAAAGCCTGACAGGTCTTCAGTGTCATAATGTTCATACTAAATTTTTTGTAAAATCGGTTGGTTCAGAGGTTAGAACGGCACACGCACACTCTTATACACAGGGTACGGTGATCACATAAGCCTATTTTTGCGCCTAAGGGAGGAACTTTGCTAAAAGTATCAGATTTATTTCTTCTTATAATATCCGGACACGAAGAATATTTCAGAAGTCAGAAAAGGCAGGCAACTGCTGTGTCATGGAGAGCTGTGTTTAGCATGTCGAGGACCAATTTCGCAGATGACTTTGACGTATGATAAAGTGTCCTGTCTTTTATTATTGCCGGAAACATTAAGTGACGAATGTCTCAATTTTCTGATGACCCTCCCCCAGAAAAAAATATAGAAATAAAAGAGAGGCACTCGATTTGACAGAGATGTAAAAAAATGATTTGGCAACGTGACTTTAGAACTGAGACATATATATAAACGCTAATAAATTTACTGTAAGGTCGCGCAGTGCCGGGAAGTTATTTTGTCTCGTCGGTAATCAATCTAGCTTTCTTTCTTCTTCCGCGATTCCCTTTTTACTACCAAATGTAGGGCTTTTTTCTATCTCTGAAAACGATCGCTCAGTAGGTAGACATGGCTGTCAGAAGGAGACAAATGAAATCTACGCTCTGGATTATTTAGCCGTCATTGGAGTTTTCTATGCTGACTTCCCGTTCAATAACGGAACACCTCCCAGCTACAGAGAATATAGAAATTTTTATCACACTTTCTGTCTGATGTTAGGGTTCTATGCAGACGTTTACAGGCAGTTAGATGGAGTTTTAAACATACATATAAATAAACTGATGGACATTAAATGATGTCGATAATGTAATTACACTCCCTACTTCAATGCTGGGCTTTAATAAAGACAATATTTCAGGTTCTGCCACAGTTTGGAAATGTCTTTTGCATCACGACGTTTCTATTTTTTTAAGAAAATATTTTATTCCTCACAGTCCCACATCGCAGTAAGGTATGTACACTTACGTATATGCTATATTGTACATATACATACATACCCACACGTACTCACATGCATACATACAGATACGCGTACAGACAAACCTACAGACATAGAGGCATACTACACACGCGCGCATGCATAGGAGTCGTACGTGCTTCTACGTAATTGTTTATGTAGAGTCTATATAGACCGACGACGTTCAGTATGCGCTCCAGAAGAAGGAGCTCAAATTACACTTAACTGTTGCGTCCCACCACGTACATCAGACAGTCGGAGGATGCAACCTTTACGATAGATTGGACATTTCGTCAGATCTTTGCACGGTTTTTAAACCGTTTTCTGCTCCAAGCGATAAAAGGTTAGGAAATGCGGGTACAAATACGGGTGTATTAAGACTTTCTGAGCTATTTAATACAATAAAGTGCGTAACTCCTGCGGAAGACAGTCACGTAGTTGTTGAAGAATATGTACAATACAATTTCTTGCGTGAGATAATTTGAGCAGAAGACTGCCTGCAATGTTCAATCAATCTGATACTCAAAATTAAGTGTGGTAATACTTAAATGTGTCCGGTTTGTTTGCGATGTCGAGACAGTGTTTCCAACCTTGTATTACTGTAGCGTATTAAATTTAGTTTCTTCCAAATTTTGTAATTCGAATAGTTTGTATGGTATTACGGTATTTCATAAATGCAGTTTAAATTTATATGTTATAAATCCTTGTTATACGAGGAGTGAGATTCAAATAATTAGACATCCTTCTAAAAGATATTGAGACAGACCTATTTTTGTTAAGACTGTTATGTAATGTTTCAAGCACTATTCTTTCCGTGTAAAATGTATATACATGAATTCAACGTCTGTGTAGTGCGTACCAGTATTGCTGAAAATCATTTCCAATTGTCATGTCAGTACTGATGTCACGTTTGTTAAATGCATGCAAGTGTTGCAGATTTAAGACTTAAGGGGCAGTCGATGCTTCCAATATGTAAGTAATTGGAAGGCACATCACCAAATTAAAACGAAGTCTATATTCACGTGTAAATTAAAAGGATATTAAAAGGACTGTAACTTTTATGTCGTAAAGGTTGTCGCTCATGTTGAGCGAAAAACTTCGTTTGGGGATGTTTAAGAGCATGGTGCCAGGGAGAATTTGTGATCGAAGAGGGAAGAAGTGACAAGGAGGTGGAGAATGCTGTGTGTCGTACAGCAGTGGTTCTCAAACTTCCGGAGGCTACTTAAGAATATTTTCTTCGTAATTAAACTGATAAAAATAATTTTAACACCTTTAATTGCATATTTATGTCACTCCCCATTCTTGTGCCTCAGCTATCGGTTTATTTTCAAGCGTAAATCACGTATGATAACTTCTTTCGAACGTGCCTGAATGTTTTGTCTCAAGCAAAATCTTATCTTAAGAAATTTTTACCCCATTTTTTCACCCCCTAGAGTTCACTTTACATAAGAGGATTCCACGAAGTTTCAGACTCAGTAACGCAAGGTCCACAGATTGTAAGATTCTCATACCACTGATGCAGATTTTCAGAACTATTCTTTTTTACTCTCAACAAAATGTTGGTAGAATAATTACATCATTGGCGGAGGGATAGATGGCACAGTTGACACGCATGGCAATGGTGATAAGTGATCACGAATTTCTTGTTTATAACCGTGAAAGGAAGAAACCAATTGGAAGGCCTAAATTTACGTGAAAAGTCAATGTAACAAAGATATTGTGGAGGTAGGTTGTGAGGGTGTGAAGTGGATTAATTTGGCGAAGACTAGGGACAAGAGGAGAGCTCTTGTAGAAGCTGAAATGGGACTTACGAGTGATTTCCTTGAGCAGCTGAGTGCCTTAGAGTTGGGTTTGTGATAGTTGTGACTGTAGTGATAATCGCATTCTATGACGTAACTGCGTGAAGTCTGGTACATTCGTACCCACGCTTTAGAGGAGATGATGGAGGGATCAGCTTCTTGTGGAACGTCGGTACTCTACGGCGCTGATGGAGTCAGGACGTTCCTCTGAAACGTCGATGTAAATCTTCCACACTACACGGCGATAAATTCCATCAGACAGATATCGTCGATTGCGTTGGTCTCTGAAGAGGACCTCTGCTTTCTGTATCATAGATTAGGTCAACAATTTACGTCGGCAAGGTGTTGACATTAGATTTCGGCATTCTCAGATTTCCTGTTGGGAAGTGTAGACTTTTCTGCTTTGGATTCTTCGATGTTTTTTTTTTTTTGGCGCGGATTGTGTTTGAAGACCCAAGTATGATCATCAGGTCACCCATTTTATTCAGAATGTCAGATTTGTCTAACATCCTTATTGGAATTACTTGGCAAATTTCTGCAAACTCAAAAGGAACGAACTGTTTGACATAAAACTGCCGAATGTTGCTGACACGCGCAAACTCATCCGTGATGCTTGCTGCTGCACCGTGGTTTATCTGTCCGCTTAAAATACACACTGTATACGAAATAATGCATTTATACTGTCGTACTGTATACACAAATAAATGAATCTAAATTCCAGCTTTACTGCTATTATAGGTAAGATATCAAACTGTCTTTATTAACTGACATCAATTAGTGAAGATGATATTCTACGTATAAAAACTGTGAAATCGGAATTTACATTTATAAATTTGCATCAAATGAACACAGCAGAATTTTCAAACAAATATGAAGGCACCCTGTGTAAGTGACCTTCTCTTCACATACTGGTCGTGGAGCAGAGGAGTACTTGCAAAATTAGCGTTTTAGTTAGACACACCTTTGCTGCTCCGCTGCACACGTAAAGGTTTTAATTAAACAGTCCCCC
Source organism: Coptotermes formosanus (assembly GCA_013340265.1). Classification (NCBI taxonomy): domain Eukaryota; kingdom Metazoa; phylum Arthropoda; class Insecta; order Blattodea; family Rhinotermitidae; genus Coptotermes; species Coptotermes formosanus. Next base: position 1,121,296 of record BLKM01012995.1, on the reverse strand, counting down.
ACCCCACAAATCTGTACTTAATGATCCTTATTTCCTCTATGTCTTTTATAAGCCAATGAATTACGGACAGAGTTCCTGCTTTGATATCTTGTGGCACGATGTTCCTAGAAGAACACTCTGAATTTAACTTGCCAATTATACCTGTAGTGACAGTTCCATTATTTTTGGCCATTTTAGATTAAAATAATTTTAACACATTTCGAGTCGAATTCTGGACTGTTGAGAAACTAAATGGTTTCTTTATAGCTGAACTACTAGGACCGCCGCGGAAATTAAAATGTTGTTATTAAAACTTGTATTTAATCAGTGTTTTAAGCGACTTCACAGAGTTGCAAAAAAGTATTATTAGTTTCGTCATACCTCCCCGTCCGTTTGTCCGTACATCCATCCGCATGGAACAACTCTACTCGTAATGGAAGGGTTTTCGTGAAGTTTACAAGTGGGAATTATGATTTTTTCCCCTTTAAAAGTTGTACAGGCTTCATACCAGTACGAGAGGTTGATAGAGCGAACCACAGTAATATAAGTACAGTGTGACCAGTTATGATGTTGGTGTAGGGAGTAATACGTATAATAGTTGTACAAAATTATACTTGCATGTAGAACAACAGGACTATGGAGTGCTTAAATTACTGCCTAGCTCCGACTTTCCATTAGGAGAGTTACTGTCCCTTCCATACCTCGCAAACCTAATGCAGTTTGTGAAGATGGTATTACACAGTCTTGCTCTTATGACTTGTCAGAAGATCAAATTATTTTGATTCCAAGGGTGAAGTTTTTAAAGTCTGACGTGGAGCGTGTCAGTATGGGAATTGAAGCTGTACTTCACCCAGTGCAGAGACGGTGTAATGTGCGCAGCAGACTGGGTAAACACAGCTGCTAATTATAAAATCTAGTACAATAAGATGTACGAGTACATCCTCCGGAAATGCTATTGCAAAGACGAGCTCTGAGACATACTTTATCATCCACAGACTACTTAATGGTGGCTGTATTCATATCGTTCTTCAACGAACGAGCTACCGCCCCCCCCTCCCCGCCTTCCTCCATCTTTTACACAGTATAATCTATCCCTCACATAGTAACTCCTCATATTTAATATAGCTCCTTCAATTCCACGTTACGTTTCATCGTCATTGTAATTGACGTGAAGCAAATGTAGATTTTTATTTTAGATAAACCAGTGCAAAAATAAATGGCAATACAAAAATTTCCCTGCAGGCTATATGTAGCTACAATTGGGGAGACATTTATATGGTAAACAAAGCACATGAGGTCCTTTACACGTTTTGCAAGCTCAGTTTATTTGTGTAGTATATTTAACGACGTTGTCAATAATTCGGTTTACACGCGGTTCGGTCGCGATTTGCGCATCGGTTGTTTTCTTGGAGCGAGTGCGTAAGCAAAGATTTGCGTAAATTAATGCCAATTAGCCCGTGTAAAGTCTGTAACCTTTTTTGACCCTACGTGGACATATAGCATGCTATTTTAAATGTTATGTGTTTAATAAGATTTATGTGTTATTTTTGTACTATAGTGGGCATTATTTAAAAATCGTGTGTAATCCCGCTTTAAGCACGACTGCACTCTAACATGGAATGGTGAGATGACTGAACAAGGAGTTGGAAAGGATCCGGAAGAATTGCTTCCTATGTTATTTAAATTTTAAAGTAGCTGTAATTAGTGGCGTAAAAGCATATGCGAGGTATAAGACGTTATTAACGGCAATGAAATTAAATTTAATTTTAGCCTATGGTGGAAGACGGATAGTACAATATTCTACGTAGAGTTAAATTACTTCCGATTACTTTAGCCATTTGGGAGATGGGAACCGAGCTTTTTGTCTTGAATTTTTTATGTTTCTGTACTAAAACGCTGCATTTCTGTTGTTTAAAACACTGCAGTTTTGTCGTTTTAAGTAGCCTATAGGAAATTATTGAGCTGGTAAGAAGTGCTTCGCATGAGATTATTCCTCCTCTTCCTTCCTGTGATAAGAAACGCAGCTAGAGTATAACAGTACATTACGTACACATTAGGAGAGGAAATTTGTATCCTAATAAAAATTCAAAAACTGTGTATCGAATGAAAATTTAATTTAACATGTATCAGGTGAAATATTTAACAGAATTCCTTCGCTTCAGGTTTAGTGACAGTGCGTGCCTTGAAGATTCGTCTTGCGGGATATGACGCCGTGTATATAAGTATATTCGTACTAAGGTTTCGGAGGAGCTTGCTGCTTTCACGTTCGGTCCAACAATACGTGCACACCCTGAAGATGGAGGCAGCAGACACCATTGTAAACGCTTGTACCTGTGTGTCAGTCTACATGGTATCGTATTGCAAAAATCTGGACTCTTCCTAAGCACCGTTGTGATAATCTCACATATCGAATGTTGAGTACGCCAATTTCGTGGTCTGCTTTAATAGCATTCATTCGTATGAGTTGCGGCTGTTTATTGCACTGATAAATTCGGTACACCGGCATCTTTTCGTACAGATAATGTTATGGAAATGTTTCCAGAAATATTGCTTTCGAGAATGTTTTAAAATTGATGAATGAACCGGGACGTTGTAAAATGGACCATATCCGCATTTCAGTCATTGGACAAGTTTACTTGTAAGCCTAATGGAATAAGCTTTTATTTGTAGTCCAAAAATTTATTCACACGCTAAGCAAGAAAAATTAAAAGCTAAAGTAAAGCAAAGTTGTCTCTGAGTATACCATGAAGGCATATGGTACAATGCAGGTAAAGTTCCACTCATTCTTGACCTCCCTACAGGATGGAGGTGAGTGGTCAGCTTCACGCCGCGGCTGTTCTACCCTCAGGGAAGGCAGGAAAATAGTATTTTGTTGCGTTTCTGTAAGAAATACTACAGAATTTCCCTGAAGGAGAAGCGTTTTTACTGTGGACGTGGAGTTGCATTGTGTACAAGGCGCCAGTCTGATATCACTGTGCTTATGTTCCTTACAACTGTTTCTCTGAAGGAACGAGAAATGGTTATTAATTATACAACTGCAATTCTGGGTATTGTTTAGTGTCTGAGGCGGACATCTGATCGATACTTAAGACGTCCTTGTTTCAGAGACGAAATTCGTTCGGTCCCTATCATTTTGTGAGGTGTATTAAGCTAAACTAAGAAACAAGCATTAGTAATTGGGATTAAAATTTGATTTAAGATGTAAATTCATTCGTGTAATTTAAGGGCGCATTCTTGTTTCGCAGAATTCCTTTCAGTTTTAGCAGATTAGATTTTGATGAAATGCAAATTGGTTGCAGTTGAAAGCCATCGAGCTTCTATTTATAAATTTAATTAAGTTATGAGTTTAAAAACATCATGAAAACTCGCAGCCAGTTCTACTGTACAAAGGCGCTAGAGATATCAAATATTTTATATCCATGTTCTTTAACGTCTTCGGCGTCTTCATTTGTTACAAAAATTGTGTAGTATACACTGAGAGATAAGAAAGATGTTGACGCAAGTGCACAAGACAGTGAATTTTATAGTGCAGTTCATCCTTTCAACTAGTTTTTACAATTATATTACACGACCTCGGTACTATGTATCGCCAGGTGCGTTATCGTGCACTTGAAGCTATTCGGTTCCAGCAGAGAAAGGAAGTTGCAGACATCCAATTTGTGTACAGAATCACTTATCCCAATATTTCTGTTCAAAGATGCCTGTTTGGGTGAAAAGCATTTCCATGGCCGTCATCTGACTCTCATTCTCAGCAGGAGTTCTGTAATTTCTTCCTTCGTCAAAACAGTGTAGAACAGTTCTTGAACGCATCCTTGCAAATCCCTTATCTCCTGAAAGTTTTTGGACATGACAATGCACGGTAATTCAGTGCCCCATTATCGATGTTTCTTTCGAATTTAAACACCCTCCGTTCGCCCCGTGTTGTGATTTATCGAATATGTCTCAGAATAAAGTGGACAAGAAAAAACTGTCGCCGACGCCTGAACTGACATCGATGCCTAAACCAGTGCCGACTCCTAAACCGAATCAGGCGCCCATATTGGACACGACGGTGACCTTCGAATACCTTACCTGCATGTTGATTGTGTAGCTCTAGTAGAGATGCATGCGACTACAAGATGTGGCAACAAAACTTGTCAAACTGGGCATGAAGGAACAATATCGAACATTATGAAGGCGTATATGTTACTTTGGTATGGCCTTTTGCGGGTATTGTGCATTATACTTGTAGTCTGGATGCTAGTTCCTTGAAACGGGATCAGTTTGGCTGGGTAGACTATAAATCATTGGGCTGCTCTGAAGAAGACAGGAGAGTGGCTGTCAGCTCGGCGCTACCCAGTCGTTGTTCTGATACGTACGCGTATTGTCCATGACCAAGAGATCGACAGACCATGGCACCTGTCAAACCCTCGCACTGTCGGACGGACAGTACTGTGCTGTCCATAGGAGCTGCATACATACTGTCCAGGCGATACAGTCTGAATGCACTGAATGGGAGGCGTTGCTGTGTGATTTCGCTTCGGAATAGATGTTCTAGACCGCAAGTTCAGATTCTGAAATGTGAGACATGATCTTGCTATCAAAAACAGGAATAGGTTATTACGGTTTGCAATTTGGTTCATCAGTGGAACCGACAAGATTCCAAAATTTAGTAGTAAGTCCTGTGTATATAATAGAGAATAATCCAGCTGTTGTATTTTGTACGTATTTTTATCAATAATTTCGATTTCTGATTATCACAAAAATATGGGGCTTAACAAAAGTAAAACCGTCCAGCTTTCAGTTGGGCATTTGACTCGGAAATTTCAGTCTGAAGCTTTTTAATGTGTTTATTTGCTTACTTTGGATCTGGAAATTGTAAGTCCTTCTATATTTGGTATGATTTTTGGACGCGGTATCGGCATATCCAGGGGTCTGTACCTTCATGAGACACGGTGTAATAAGCGTGCATACATTTGTGCATCGACAGTAATCAGACTCGCAGACTTATCGTTTGAGAAGCGAAAGGCTTTGCGGCCACCTATTTGTTTGTTTGTTTGTTTGCTTGCTTGCTTATTTATTTATTTATTTATTCGTAACTTAAGTACGCTGTAGTAACAGATTACAGAGCGTCAAATGGTAATATGGTACTGAATATTGAATTGAAAAGAAAACACTTGTAAGGAAGCTGTCATGGCGTAATGTACGGTACTGTGTTGGTGTGTACGTGGAAATCCTGAGGAAAATCGTGATAGACGTAAGTCAGACTATACCTTCGCTTTTCTTGACTGTTACGCAGGGTAAATTTGTAGTTACCGAAATTTCGGCACAACAAATCTGGCCCATCTTTAAGGGTCAAAATACCGGTAGGTTACCCGAAACGTCGGTAACTAACTGCAAATCTACGCTGCGCAAGATCCCAGAAGAGCTAAGATCTTATTTACACCGCGGCGGAGGCCTGAAATCACGTAAGTCAGGCTAATCTGTGCCCCGGCTGAGGTTTGAATCGGGTAGTACAGAATCGCGTTTCAGCTTGAGCCAGTTTGCCCGGTTTCGTTTTACTAAGCACAGTTATCATGGACATCTCTCTGAGGCGAAATGCACAGTAATGATACTGGCCGGGTTACCAAGGGACCATCTGCTTAGTAAGGCAGGACGACTGTGAGAACGTCTGAAGCACCGCATGGAACAAACAGCAGCTCTGAGTGCAGCTTATAGATTAATCTCGTCCATCCGTCGATGTCGTGTAAACCGAGTGGTGCTGCCGAGGGGGAGCTCTCGTCCGACCGAATCGGCTGCCAAGAGCACCTGTCAAACCCTGTGTACCCCAGCAGAAACATGAACAGCCGATACAGAGAATCAGGTTACTCAGCCGCGATGTGGCCACAGCCACCACAGTTGCAGTTACGCTGCTGTATGAAAGTGAAGTGGAGTTCGTGTTATCGCTCCGTTGACAGATACAGTGCCTCTCCGTTTATGTTACCACGCAGAGATGGCAGCAGTGCGCTGCTCTTTTCATCTACTGTGACATGGTGCTTTCAATCTACGAATCTAATTGAATCAGTTGTACAATTTAAACTGTTTTCAGATGGAATAGGTGCCTGTGTATGCTGCAGTAAGTATCCTTCATTTTGCGTTTGATTGACGTTTGCGTTGTCCTATAAAGATTGGAGCTGGGACAGCGCAGTCGGTATAGTGACTGTGAACAGGCTGGGCATCCAAGAAATCGTGATTCGATTGCCGGTAGGGCAAGAGTTTTCCTTTACCCTAAACGTCCAGCTCAACTCTGGGCGCACTCCGTTTCCTATTCAGCTGGTCCCGGCCGCTAATTTTCGGCAGGTGGAGCGACTGGCGCGTTAAGGTGACAACCCACCCTCCATTTAGTGTCACGTTTAAGTCCCCAAGGACAACTTTACTTTTATAAAGTTTAGTTTGATGCAGATAACAGACCCCTTCACTGTGATTTAATTTGTTGTTTAAGATAACTGGCAAATTTCACACTCAAGAGACGTCACCGTACGTTCAACATATGAGGTGTTAGCGTCCATAGGTTCTTACGTGCTGCATGTAAAACCAAATTTAAGCTTCTCAAACTTTACTGTTCGTGGCATCGTCCTTATAATTACGCAGTTCATTACCCAGCTGAATATACTTTTATGTATAAACTACTGTTGGGGTGTGACAAAATGGCTATTTAGTTGTAGTTTCGCATTTAAACCACCAGTCATCAATGGGATAAATATCCAAGAAATTTCTCGGTAGCGTACAGTCTAATATATCATACACTGGTATGGGGTCCTATGTACCTAATTGTGGTTTAAATTATACTCATTATTCCACTGTGTGTCTCAAGGAAATGTCAAGAAGGAGCATGGAACAACCTACAGCGCAGTACAAATCAGAAGAAGTTCCTAAATTCGCATAACGCCATGAAAAAGAACATAAAAACGGAACACAAAGAAGCAATAATTTTAACTTGGAGTAGGTCACATCTGATGGATAGCTTTTAAATGCGAACGTGCGTACAGTTTTAACTATATATGTTTACCTCCGTAACTGATATAGTTACACACTTAGATGAGTGAAATATGTTTAAAGGTACCACAATGTAGACAAAAATATGTAAATCGTTCTGCAGTTCACGCAGTACAGGCTATGCGAGAGCCTGCTAATACATGTATAGGTATACATATACTTATGTGTGTATGTGTATGTGTGTGTGTGCGCGCGTGTACGTGTGTGTGTGTGTGTGTGTGTATGTGTATGTGTGTGTGTGTATGTGTGTGTGTGCGTGTGTATGTGTGTGTGTATGTGTGTGTGTGTGTGTACGTGTGTGTGTATGTGTGTGCGTGTGTATGTGTGTGTGTATGTGTGTGTGTGTGTACGTGTGTGTGTATGTGTGTGTGTGTATGTGTGTGTGTATGTGTGTGTGTGTATGTGTGTGTCTGTGTGTGTGTGTACGTGTGTGTGTGTGTATGTGTGTGTATGTGTGTGTGT
>BLKM01012995.1:1095115-1108914 GCA_013340265.1 Coptotermes formosanus | reverse complement strand
GTGTGTGTGTGTGTGTGTGTGTGTGTGTACCCACAAAAATTCGAAGAGTAGTTTGTACTAGAAGCGACCTTTATGGCCAGTGTTTTATTCCAATTGTTTGTGCGTATGTATGCCGATATATACATATATACACGCTTACACTTACATATTAACATCCATTCACACACGTGCAGTATCCACAAAGCTCACACGTGTAAATTTGTTGTTTTGTTTTCAAGGTCCATTATTCGCATAGACTTTAAATTCGGGCACCTAAAACGAGAGAGCTGTTGGTACGTTGGGGTCCCATAGAAACATGTAGTGCTGGGCTACATGCCGATTGGAACGGAAACGCGGAATGTTATAGCGGAAATCAGGCATTTGTAAATAGATTGGTATGGGAAAATGGTTACACGCAGGTAGTAGATAGCCCAACCCGAGGGTATGCATTGCTGGACGTTTGCCTTCTCCGGCCTAAACGTTCGTTCACCTCTTGCAGCATTGTACAGGGATCAGTGACCATTGTGGGGTATTATTAGAAGTAGAATGGGAAGAACATTGCTGTGAACCTCAAGTAGAAAGACTAGTCCCGGTGTGCCATAGAACAAATGTTTTAGGCTTACAAAGCTTCCTCCGGGATAAATTCGCGGTATGGGCAGGCAATGGTAGATGTGTTGAGGAGATATGGAATAATTTCAAGAACATAATATTCGGAGTATCGAACGATTTGTTCCACATAAAATACTGGGAAAAAATTCGGACCCTTAATACTACAATAAGGAAGTGAAACGGTTAAAGTTAAAGGTCAGAAAAGCATATAATAGAAGAAAGTTAGGACAGCAGTACCGAGAGTAACTGAAACGACTGTCAAAGATGTTGTTATTAGCCAAAAGAAAATGCACAGGAGACATTTTAAGGTCAATAGTAAAAAATGAAGGTAAGTGCTGGACTGAGTTCTGGAAGTATGTAAAAAGACGTAACGGTAATGGGGAAAATATTCCTGCGATCAAAGATGGTAATGGATGGCTCATTACTGGTTGGACAGAAAAGGCAAACTCTCTAAATTTCTATTATTCTACGGTATTCAGCTGCGAGCATAGCATCCCGCAAGTACAGTGCGCTAACTCAGGTGAACCCTTCGCCATTAGTACTAAAATCATTAGGAAAAGGTTAGCAGCGATAGGCAAAATCAAATCAATAGGGCCACACAGCGTTTCTGGCGAAATTCTAAAACTGGATGTGGAAGCCATTATTCCATACCTTACACGATTATTGGACATAACAACTAATAACAGCACGATCCCAAATGACTGGAAAAAAGCCTTAGTGATTCCTGTTTACAAAGGGAGTGATCGATAGCTGGTTGCAAATTACATACCCGTCAGCTTAAACTTAGTGGCCTGCAAGCAAATGGGACACGTTATAGCATCATACCTGAGGAAAGTCTGGGATAAAAGGGACTGGTTATTCGAGGGTCAACATGGATTCAGGCCGGGATGTTCATGTGAAAGTCAAGTAATCACGGTTTGCCAGGACATTGCAGACTCACTGGATAACGGAGGCAGGTTAGACGCTATTGTAATAGATATTTCGAAGACTTTCGATTTAGTTCGCTATGATCGGCTGCTTACGAAAATTGCGGCCTCGGGAGTGGTCTCGAGGGTAGTCGTATGGGTAAGGGATTTCCTGTTGGGCCGCACGCAGAGAGTCAGAGCGGGAGGGCAATTATCGGAGGAAGTCAGAGTAACGTCGGGAGTACCGCAAGGGAGTGTATTGGGTCCACTTGTGTTCCTCGCGTACGTAAACGATATTTGGAGAAATATTGGATCAACTGTTAGACTTTTCGCAGATGATTGTATAATATATAGGGCAATTGTAAATAATGAAGATACAGAAAATTTGCAGATAGATCTGGACAGGCTGGGGGAGTGGGCGGTTGAAAATTCGATGGAAATTAATCCAACTAAAAGTAAGGCAGTTAGTTTCACGAGAGCCCGAGTGGAGGAACCGCTAAGTTATTCGTTACGGGACACAGTAATTCCGGAACCGAGCAGTTGTAAATACTTGGGAATAATTTTACGCAGCGATTTAAGTTGAGCTGATCAAGTTAATTACACGGTGAAAATAACCTGGAAGGCGCTTCATTTTACAATGCGTATTCTCAAAAAGGGAAATAGTAACACTAAAAGTTTAGCCTACACGTCACTGGTTCGTCCGATTCTTGAATATGGGGCGGCGTGCTGGGATCCTTACAGGGAGGGACAGATAAATGCGTTAGACCGGGTGCAAAATAAAGCGGCTAAATTTGCACATCATAGGAACGATTCGAACTGGGAAACCCTGGCACAGCGCAGAAAGATATCACGCATATGTGCTCTCCTCAAAGCGTACACGGGAGGACGGACTTGGAAGGCTACAGGTGACAGATTGCGAAGTACATGGTATCTGAGCAGGGTCGATCATGATCGGAAAATTAGGGGCCGAAAGCAAAGGACAGATATCGGAAAATATTCCTTTGTAAACAGGACCATCCAGCTCTGGAACCAAATACCTGCAGATGCTTTAGGGACTCTCTCCTGCAAACCAAGCAATTTTAGGGAGAGGATTAGGAAAGCGATAAGTGACGTGAAGTGAAGGTGTGGTGGAAATCATCAAAAAATGCAGTGAAGTGAAGTGAAGTGAAGTGAAATGAAATGAAGGGAGGTTAATCGTGGTGGGGATATGAAGATTACATAAGTGTAGTGAAGTGGAATGAAAGGAAGGTCAAGGTGAAAAGCGAGTGCGTCAGTTCATGAAGTTACGCAGTTCATTACTGTATAGTATGCTTAATTTTTTATTAATATTAATTCTTCAACTTCAGGTTAATTTTAATTGTATTTGTATTGTATTTGTATGTGTATTGTATTTGCAATTGTATTTGTATCGTAATTGTATTTATTGTGTGTAGTATGTGTCCTTTATTGTTTTTATAATTTTGTGTGGTGTGTTATTTTGTGTAATGTGTGGTATTCCGTGTGTTATATCTTATTGTAGTACCACTGCCACCGTGTCAAACCCATTTGCAGTCAAAATAAATAACAATAAATAATAAATACTGAGATGCAACCGACGCTTATAAAATATTTTTGTACTTTGTTTAATGTCACATCCTTTTATGCACCCTGGGATTCGCCCACATTTTTATAGGGGACATAGTTTAGTAGCGTTATTAATTCTTTTGTGTGTCTTTTTGTCTCATAATAACTTTTTAACTCATAAAGCTGTCATCTTGGTTTCGCTACTGTTGAGATTCTTTGACGTCACATTTATTGTCATTCCTGGCAATAAATAGAACACAGACTTCATGGAAGCCGATGTTGAAAAACAGTACGATTTGAATGAGAGAGATCCTCTGCTCTCGGAAGCATGAAACTTTGTTAAGGTCATTACTACCGCACTGAAAGGTTTTAGAAAATTCCTTTTTCTTGTTTGTCCCAACCATTAATTACCATCCGTGCCCATAAATAAACATCAAGATGAATGTACACGCCGTTCGGTAACGTCGATCTGCGCGGTCGCAGTAGCCGTGGCTATGCTACTAGCAGGTCAGAGTTGAAAAGTCTCCCCGAAGAGCCTGTAGAATAATTATGCCTCGGTTTATTTTAATTGCATTGCCGAACGTTACAGTCCGTTTTTAAGAGCAGGGACATTTACAATGTAAAGTGTCATGTTGCAGATACACATGCCGCCAATTTAAAAGATACCATAGGAATAACAGTGTTACGTTACGTTATGTTTCTTATGTTATATTTATATTGGTTAGTTTTTTTGTTATGTTATGTTACGTTTTATTGTGCTAATATTATGTTGTTGCGTTGTTATTTTGTTGTGTTGTGTTGTGTTGTGTTGTATGTTATATAATGTTATTGAAGAGTAAATGTTAAACATTTTAGTACTATGCGAAATTTAAGATTCTCACAGTGACGTTGAAAATTGAAGTGTTGTGGCGTATGTTGCTATGTCTATCGGTAGTTACCGACGTTTCGGCGGAGCTTGCTGTTTCTACATCTGTCTCTTAAGCAATCCGAAAACACTGAACTGAAATTTATCAGAAAGCAAGCACCCTTAGAAGAAACAATATGCTGGATATTTTCGGCTGTAAACGAGAGTAACTTTTGTGTTTTTCTTAAATACCCAATTCATTGCAGGAGGAAATACGTGTGAACATTAAAACTTCTGTTTTATCAAAGCCAGAAATGAGAACTTAGATTTGTTTTGCTAGAACTTCATGCAAACAAATACGCAGTCAAAAGTCAAAATCTGACGCACTGTAAGAGTAGGCCTGTATGTGTAGTGTTTGCAACAGCGTGTGGAAATAACTGTCAAAAGTCGCAACTTGATGTGCGTTGAAGGTTCTGTAGATGTCTCACAGGCGCATTGCGCTACCGTTGTGAGGGAATAAAGGGAATTACATCTCAAATAATTAAATCTTGTAACACCACGTGCGGTGTTTCTCAGTGCAACTTTGTTATATTATGTAACACCATGTGCGGTGTTTCTCAGTGCAACTTTGTTATATTATTTGTTACAGAGAATTGCTCTGGTCGTTTCCGAATTCAGTAATTCTCCGAAGCACCATGCAACTAGATTAACTTTCGCTTTATGTTTGAGTCCTACTTCGTTATTTTATCTCGCTTCAGGGCCGTAGCATAAAGTCTCCTGTGGCTTATCTCAATATGTCACGATTGTCTTATTATTTGGCACTTTTGCATCGGAAGTTGACAAATGTGTCTTAACTTCGCCGTGTGTGTCTGTCCGTTTATTCGCATGTGACAGCTCAAGAACAGCCAAATACAGTGTAATTAAATTTTGTGTTAGAGTGTTTTACTTGGCTTTGTCGATATATTCAAATGTTAGATAAATCGGACGGAAATGCTGGAGACTTTGCGTGCTAACGTCCGTGCGTTTCTGTTCTTGTCTTATCGGAGTTAAAAATATTTCGGACAAAAGTTGTGGGGAGACAAGAGATAAGTGTTTTTATAAGTACTTTGGTTATATATATAATTAATAAAAGTTAGTTTATGCTGGGCGGCAGAACTGTTACTGTATGTGCACATTCCTGTATATTCTTTTCGCAGTATCCATTTAAGTGCATACGGCCTCGATTACCGTAACAGACCATCTGAAGAACCATGCAGTTATTAGACACACAACAATATCATACTCCACGAGTACTGAAACCACGATTTTGCACCCTTAAGCACCTTGCGTGCCGAATCATAGAATTACTAGCAGCGCGTATGTAACGTCGAAGCCGGTGCTTTGCTTGTCATCTGCTTCACATTAATTTCTGCTTGTGTGTGTGTGTGTGTGTGTGTAGAAAATGACATATTGATATGAAGGATAAATTGCCTCTGAGGGCAGGCTGAGCTGCTATAATCCCCTCATCAGAGCATGGCGCGTTATGGTTTCTGTTGAAGTGTATTGATGTATGAATAATGTTTATCGGGCCAGTTGTTTACGGGGCGCTGGAGAAATTGGATTCTTTTGTTAGTTTCTCTTATGGAGGCTGTACAGCAAGCTACATTTGCGTGTTGATCTACATAAGATGCCGTGCAGAACTGATACTCCGGAATTCGAAATGGTCCGTGAGTTTCCAGTGACTGCCTTTAGGTACATGCTGCGGTTTATTGGTTCGTTACACTCAACGTTACCCTTTATCTTGCTTGTTTAGTATTCCCTTCCCATATTTTCTCTTTCAATTTTCTGATATTTTCTGCAGTTGCCTTTTTGTTTATGTGCTTCTGTTCTCATGTACATAAAACAATAACTTATACTTTTCCTTTAAAATTTGTTTTTCTTGAGAGTTACATTTCATTCAATATCTGTGAAACTTTATTTTTTGTTGCAGGGCGTTATTCGTACATTCCCTTAAAACAGGAAATTATGACATGTGATTATAGGCTCAACGCGTGACGCTGGAATACAGTAGAATACAGTACGCGTAATTTATAAAAACAATAAAAAGTTAGCATCGCAATATATTAGGTTAATTCTGTTAGAATACATTTCTTTACTTGCGGAAAACGCATCCGCTTCAGTGAAGCTGTTGTTACTGCTACAGCCTGTTCTTGCTGATATTGCAAATATCACTACAGTGATGAAAAATGAGGTGTTAAAAATAACAAGCGAAATATCGTAGCTCTTTAATTTAAGGAAATTTTACTGAATCTTAACGAAAAGAAGCTCCGAAGACAGGGATCTTATGCACACTGCTGATAAAAAAAAAGGTGGCCTTCCGTTTCTGTTTTGGGTCAAAAATGTTGTATCAGGAATAATAGACAAAATGACTGAGCTTCTGTTATTACGGTAAAGTCTGTAAGATCCCGTGCGAAAACAACGGCAAATCACTGACGTGTAAGTGTGCGCATGTCGAGATCGTCTGATGATTGTTATCAACAGTCAGTCGCTGAGTAAATAAGCTTCATGGTAATGTACAGCACTGACGTCACTCAATCATGAAGGGTCAGCTATTTCATTTTAATATAAAAAATATTTTTAAAATTGTAGATATATTGTGTCTTACTTGTTGCTTATTACTTATAACTTATTTGCAGCAGTTCCCTATTGTTTCTAAAATCAAAAATAATTTCATCCTGCACCAGAGTCTAGTAAGTTCACGATTTCTGCTGAAGTCGAGAACACTTCAGAATATTCGTCTCTCTATAGAGGTTTTCAATTCGTGCGAGAGAAATATTTATATCACTGTGTCAGCATGGATAAAATTTTACATTGCGTGTGTACTACTGGACGACAGAAAACGCTAAAAAAATCTCATAAGAGGATTAAATTTTGTTGAAAACTTTTGAATGAAATATATGTTCAGGTTTTCTTTTATTAGAATAATCTGTTTGGACCTTTACATTAAATTTTGCTTGTTTAGAGAGCATTCTGTTTTATACTAAGTTTACATGAGTTCACGGGTGTTTTGCAGCTTATTTATGCGTTGTTTCTGATTTCAGTAAAGCCGGAGTATGTGAAGATCACCAAAGATGACAGTACAGAACTGCAGAACGCTTCAGCAATTGGACCATTTACAGAGGGTGACGAGATTACGCTAACATGTGAGTCGGGTGGCGGGAAGCCCATTCCAAGCGTCTTCTGGTGGAATGGGACAAACAAAATGACCGGTAAGTTCTTATCATTCGTATCACAATTTTATGCCACAAAACCTTGTCTGTCTGTGGACGCTCTGTGTCGCCCGAGGTATAGCTTATCTTGCTTTCTGGGAACTGACTGCACTTCCGCCATCAGGTTCCTATGTTATGGCATTACATAATCACCCGTAATAAGTTAACCGTTTAAAGCCTAGCGGTAACTTTACATACAACCAGGTTTAACATTAAAAAATTCTAGGTGGTGCCCACATTGGGTTTGTAAGTTTTTTACGGATCTCAGAACAAGCAGCAACTTTGGCCTTATAAAACACTAAGAGACCGGTTTTTATAACCGAAGTGGAAAGTGTTTACAGCGCGGTACGGACTGAGTCCTTATATAAAACAGATACGTTTCGTCTTTAAAGGGTTAAAGAAACCTTTTGTATGTTAGGCATATTTCGGACAGTGGATAGTGTCCAATGAAATAATAGGAAGTTACGCACTTTAATATCTGATTGGAACTTTTTGTTTATAGAGTTTAAAAAATGTTAAATGTTTTAATATTTAATAGCGAATACGTTTGTCGAATTCACGAGTTTCAACCAACTAAGCATCCACATTCCCATTTGACTGTTTCCAGAGACTAATGTATCGGTTTCTTAAATATTGATTATCAGAGTCAAGTTACAATTAAGTTAGAACATGTTACGTTATGTTACAGTTCCCATATACATGTGACATGCGTAGGCTATACAAGTAATATACGTGTGGGTATCATTAAACACGTTTATGTTCAACGTATATGCTGTAAGCCTTCCTGTAGTTGGACGTAAAGTGGGGAGTAAAAACTTCAAATGGGAAGTGAGTGTGGAATGAAAAGAGGGTAGCTCCTTTATAGCAACGAACATGTGTGGAGACAAAGGGCAGGTAGGCAAGAAAGGAACATTTCCGAGCTTGAAGCAGTGGCCGTCGCTCCATCCGCTCCCTTTTGGACCTGCTTGTTAGCGGACGTAGAGCCAACAAACCAACTCGGACGAACGTAACAGCTTTTAAGTTTCAAGGAGGGACTAAAGGAAATGCCTCTCCAACTTGGTCTGCCAGCAGCGACAGAAGAGCAGTGTCTGGGATGGTTCCAGTGAAATGGAGACCATTATTGCACCGAGCAATGTTCAGTATTTTTCAGTGCACGCAATGACATTTTAATGAAGCAAACATTTTTCATTTATTGAACTTATTTTCATGTTGTTATTATGGGACTCGAGTTTTACCTTTTTATGTGCATGATCAAAATACAAAATTTCAAGAACTTGACTTTTCGGAGACTCTCTTGTCTCCACCCTCAGCTGAAGGGGGACAGGGTCGTTTACTGAGTTTGAAATTTGCTTTTTCTAATGGGAACAAGTGGGATGGAGACAAAGCCGTTTACCGAATCGCCATTGTCTAGAATGTTGAATTTCAGCAAGGCAGTGGACGACATTCATTTTCAATAATAATAATAATAATAATAATAATAATAATAATAATAATAAACACTTGTCATTAAATTTTATAGTGCTGTTGTGTTTCTGAGATGTATTGGATATTACTAGAATATACGTATTGTATTCAGCAAGCCACAGGATTTTAATAACTTTCGCCTCCCCTTGCGCAGTTTTTCACGAAGGAAAAATGTGACGACTGTACCCATCGGACCGTTACGGATTGGGTCTCTGAAACTACCCAATGTATCTAGACTGGATTTTATTGGTTGCATTTAATATTAGATTATATCAGCCCAATATAATCCGTGCTTTGCCTGAAGCCCAATTGACCTTCACTGATTTTTTCAAGGTTACCTGAGTGTACACGACATTAATTTGGACATAAGTATAGAACTTGTTACGGTTAATTTCAAACACTTATTTTCGATTTTTTGATACTTCCCGAAAACAAAGAAGACGGTAAGTAATTCTTAATTTTACAGTCGTTCTGAAAAACAGGATTTATTTATTTATTTATTTATTGCCTGAAGGAAACCACGTAAAACTCTGTCATAATGGTGTTTGATTGACATTTGAACCAGGCACCTCCCGAATACAAATCAGAAGTGTCAGTAATTGGGTTTACTTGATCCGTGAACTTACACTCATGCTTAATGCATATCAACCCAAAATCATAAAGAAGTCTTTGAAAAATGTTACTCGAAATTTGCAGAACAGTTTTTCGTGTGTTTGTACGCTGTGTGTATATTACAGAACTATATAAGTAACGTCAATATAAACTCCTGGACCGGCATATCATTTAAAGTCAATATCAGTGTGAACCCGTGTTAAGTGGGTCCCTGTCACCACGGCATGGCGCGTCCTCAGGTTGCGGATGGAGGAACGGCCTCCAGTTATGGAGGGTAGCTGCGAATACATTGAATAAGCAGTCGCGGACAGCCGACAAGGGGTGGTCCTCCAGCTTGGGGGTTGGGCGAGGTGCTAACAACTCCTCACCATAAAACATTATGATGTTATGAAGCATTACACAATGCCTCGGACCAGGACTGATTCTTTGGTACGACCCCAGCTACGGAAAAAGGATATGAGTCTTGGAACATGGAATGTGAGGAGCCTGTATAGGTCAGGGTCACTTATGACAGTGGCCAGGGAATTAGCTAAGTATAAGTTAGATTTAGTGGGTGTACAGGAGGTTAGGTGGGACAAAGAAGGGACTGTAAGAGCCGGGGAGTATACTTTTTTCTATAGCAAAGGGCAGGAAAATCATCAATCGGGATCAGGTTTTTTTGTGCACCAGAGAATAGTATCAGCAATCAAGAGAGTGGAGTTTGTTAGTGCTAGGATGTCATACATAGTGCTGAGAGGCCGCTGGTGTAATATCATTGTTCTGAATGCGCATGCACCAACAGAAGAGAAAGGTGATGATTCAAAGGACAGTTTCTATGAGGAATTAGAAGGGGTTTTTGGTCATTTTCCTAAGTACCATATGAAAGTACCATATGGTTTGACGCAGAATGTGCAGAGTTTTTAGATAAAAGGAAGCAGGCTAAAATTCAGTGGTTACAGAATCCAAACCAAAACAATGGAGATAATGTGCACAACGTCAGACGTGAAGCTAGTAGACATTTCAGGAATAAAAAGAAGGAATATCTGAAAGCTAAAATTAATGAACTTGAAACAAACAGTAAGAATAAGAATATCGGAGACTTGTATAGGGGTATCAATGAGTTTAAGAGGGGTTACCAGCCTAGAATTAATGTAGTAAGGGATGAGAAGGGTGACCTGGTTGCAGACTCCCACAGTGTTTTGGTTAGGTGGAGGAATCATTTCTCCCAGCTGTTGAATATACACAGGGTTAATGATGTTAGGCAGACTGAAGTACACACGGCAGAGCCACTAGTGCCTCAGCCCAGTGCCTTTGAGGTTGAGATGGCTATTGGAAAGCTAAAAAGACACAAATCACCAGGTATTGATCAGATTCCCGCAGAATTGATTAAAGCAGGGGTAGGACAATTCGGTCTGAAATCCATAAACTTATTATTTCTATTTGGAATAAGGAGGAATTGCCTGAGGAATGGAAGGAGTCGGTCATTGTGCCTATTTATAAGAAGGGTGATAAAACAGATTGTAGTAACTATCGAGGCATATCACTTTTGTCGACTACGTACAAAATTCTATCCAACATTCTTTTGTCAAGGTTAACTCCATATGCAGAGGAAATTATTGGGGATCATCAGTGTGGATTTCGACGTAACAGGTCAACTACTGATCATATATTCAGCATTCGTCAAATACTTGAGAAAAAATGGGAATACAATGAGGCAGTGCATCAGCTATTGATAGACTTCAAGAAAGCCTATGATTCAATTAGGAGGGAGGTCTTGTATAATATTCTCATTGAGTTCGGTATCCCTATGAAACTAATAAGGTTAATAAAAATGTGCCTAAGTGAAACGTGTAGCAGAGTTCAGGTAGGCAAACATCTGTCTGACACGTTTCCTATTAAGAATGGCTTGAAGCAAGGAGATGCTCTGTCACCATTGCTTTTCAACTTTGCTTTAGAATATGCCATTAGGAGGGTTCAGGCAAACCAGGAGGGCTTGAAATTGAATGGTACACATCAGCTTCTGGTTTATGCTGATGATGTTAATATATTGGGCGGAAGCATACATAGTATAAAGACAAATGCAGAAGATTTAATGATTGCTAGTAAGGAGATCGGTCTAGAAGTAAATGCTGAGAAAACTAAGTACATGGTCATGTCTCGAAATCAGAATGCAGGACACAATGACAACATAAATATAGATAATAAATCCTTTGAAAGGGTGGAAGAATTCAGATATTTGGGAGCAACCCTAACGAATCGAAACTCCATTCATGAAGAAATTAAGAGCAGATTGAAGTCGGGGAATGCTGGCTATCATTCGGTGCAGAATCTTTTGTCTTCCAGGTTGCTATCCAAAAACACAAAGATTAGGGTATACAGAACTGTAATTTTACCTGTTGTTCTGTATGGATGTGAAACTTGGTCTCTCACACTGAGGGATTTTCTTGACTAGCTGAGAAACTGTTAGCTTCTCAAGAAGGCCTCTGCTCCATGGAGTTAGTTAGTTAGTTAGTTAGTTCGTTCGTTCGTTCGTTCGTTAGTTAGTTAGTTAGTTAGTTAGTTATCAGTGTGAACTGATTTTCTTTTACGTTTCATAATTATGTTTTAGCTTGTTGCGGAAAACTTCATTATTTCGCCCTCAGTTCTCGTACTTGGTAACATAAAATTTACGAGTTTGTATGGCTGCTTCGTTCAAGTGCCGTGGCTTTGAGTCCAGAAGCTTCCAGTAACGAATGTTTATAAACAGCTTTATACTTTCCCAGTTGTGCAATGATAGCTGCAGGATGCTTAAACTTTTATGACGTGTTTCAAGCATCACATAACCAATTCAGACTTCGGAAACAGTGGGCTGAGTATGTGGACGAATGGCAGGCTTTTCTGAGCGCGGAGAATAAAATTAGGGCTTTTATAAGAGTGGAATTTCATGACTAGCTGAGCAATTAGTGCTTTCCCAAAACGTAATCTGCTCCATAGCGGTAGGTCAATGGAAAATTGTCTAGTATTCGGTTCCCCATAATACCAGAGATTGGCAGTCTTTTGTGTAAGAGCGTGCCACACTGTTCGTGAAATGAAGAAGTAATGGGTCATGTAGAGTTTACATTTATGTTAGAAAAATGTTATTAACGTCGAATGACAACCCTTTGTGTTTCGTGATTTAAAAACTGAAGAATAATTCAGTCTACACACTTATTTTTATTGCAAAAGGAATATTTATTTTTATATAAAGCGCTACATGATAAATAACCAAACAAATGATTAGTCCACATACAGTTAGAACGAACCAACTTTGTGATACCACAGTACTATACAAAACAACAGATGGCAGCCTTGACTGCAGCATCACGTAACCCCACTCAGCTTCTTCCCCAGTATTACGCCGACCTCTGCACAACACGCACACCAAGTTTACAGCATAACTTGTAAGTACAAAACTTTAAACGATCTTCCAAAAATTGAAACACCGTTGTAATTATATTATTTTTAGTAATACCAGTATAGTAATTCTATGTAAAATCAACATTGCGGTAGCACTTTTTTAAGGTAACAAAAACAGTGTTGAATAAGGCCTGTTTAGCACTAAATAAGAAGACAAAAATAGGAAACGTTTGTAAAAACTGTCGTTGTTAGTATAAGTAACTTGCTTAAAACCATGTCTAGAAATAATTCAATTCCAAAAATAGCCGTTGTTAATGCGTGTGTATTTATTACTACGAAAACTCACTCATGTCAACGTATCCGTTTCATAAAACAAGACCGAATTAGAACCGTGTAACCACAAATAATACGAGTAAAAAGAGACTATTTGATTCTCGTCACGGCAAGTCACTGTAGAAAGAATTTTGTAGCTCTTGTGATGTCTTTCAGAAAAGGAATGAAGCATTTTTAAATATACATTTACATTAAATATTGAAATATTTGGAGCTCATAAAACACAATTTTGCTTGCAATAGTCTTTACATTAGACCTATATATAATTAAGGCTGCATTCGGTGTATGTTAAATAAAATGACGTAACTGCGACGCAATAAAATTGTGAGGAAGATATTTTTTCGCAGGAATGAAAAATTGTAAATGCTAATCGTCTGCCTTTGTAGATTAGCGCCTGATGGTGACCCTTATGCTTCGAAACGTGTAGCGTTTTATGTAACAACAAATATTATTGTTATAGCAAACACAGTTCCATAGATTGTACTACTCTTTGGTGTTTGAATACAGTAGAAGCCAATCAAAATCTATCTATTAGGGTCCCTTTTTTCTAGAAACTCCGCCCATTTCATATAACCCGAAGACTTAGTGCCTTATCCAGAAGATATCGCAATTTGCCCCTGTCTTTAGCCGGGTTATTCCATCCACGACCTGCCTTCATATTTCTCTAAGATTCATTTTAATAGTATCCTCCCATTTACTCGGTCTTCTAAGTGGTCTCGTTCGTTCACACTTCAACACTTTGTGTGCATTTCTGTTCTCCTTTGCATACCTTGCCCACTCCTTTCTCGTGTATTTGGCGAAGTGGATGATATTTTATGTGGAAATGGCAGTAATTGCTACAAAATGAGGTGCTGACTAAATTAGTTGTAAAACACATGAAGGACTTTA
>BLKM01012995.1:1085115-1090115 GCA_013340265.1 Coptotermes formosanus | reverse complement strand
TTTAAAGGGTTCCCCATGGGTTTCGGGATGGAGAGCGCTGCATAATTGACCCTTCGTAGGGTTTGTCTCAAAGCCTTACATTTTTTGGACAGTCTAATTCACTTGTAGGTCATTCATGTGTTTCTGGAACGTTCAGGTTTGCTGTTTATGGGGAAGTCGTGCTATATTATCCAAACTCCCTGCATTTAGATGATCCTAATTATGAAATCCTTTATGTGAGTAGAGGATAATCATCTATTGTACGTGTTAGTAGTCAATAGTCGCTAGATTTCTGTGAATTGAATATAAATAAGACTGCAGGATTGTATCAGTATTACCAACTATTTGCATTCCCCTACTGAGAACTTAATAAAAACACTGCCGTACGTTGCCTATATTTGCGCTCCTGGTTCTTGTTCTAGAAATCATGTCATTCGTAACTTAAAATGTAAGACGAACGTGTTTAAATAAATCACGCCTTTTACGTTACGTAGGAGACTCTTATGTTTTAAATTCTACTGTTATGACATCAAGAAACTATTTTGTAGACTTTTTATATTGTGCATTCCATGTGATTTTCATACAAGACAGGCAGTGTGCTTTAAACTAACATCGAAGCGCATTCGCGTACCCATTGTTGCCGTAAAAAAAGCACTAAGTCTTACCTGTTTTGATTGTGTGTCTATAGCCGTAGTTACCCAGCATGCAGTGCGGACTCGCCATATTATATTGTCATGTGACCTGTCTGAGTGTACCATATTTTTCCACATTGTCTTATAAACGGCACGATTTTCGTTGAAACAGTATTGAGCATAAAATGTGTGTTTTGCTTTTCTCTACATTTGTCTGAAACATTTTGTATTCTAAGAAGAACTGGGCGAGATATTTTCATAAATATGCAAAGGTCTTCGTGTTAAGTACCCGTCATTCTTGTCATATTTTAACGAAACTTGAATTTTCTCGACTGATATTTGAAAGAGCCTTAAGTGTGAAATTTCATGAAAATCCTACCAATAAGAGATGAGATGTTGCATGCCGACGGGCAGACAGACATGACGACGCTAAGGGTCGCTTTTCGCAATTTTGTCAACGCGCCTAAAATAGTAAATCTTTCTCTATATGACATTATCACCGACTGACCTTTGCAGTGGGAGAAAACTGTGTTCTCTGTGCGGTACGATCTGAATATTTATACGTAAGATAGCTTAATTGTATTACTCAGATGATTAAATATATTTCTGCGACATTTATTTATTTATCTGTGACTAAAAACTTATAATTATGTGTATGCTTAACACTTTTTACGTCAGTGCCGTATATTTAAAAAATTCCTTACTTTTAGTTTATTCATAATTCTTTACAAACTTCACGTACTGTACACCTGCAGTCACATGATTGATTGTTATTTAATCAACATGCAGGTGAAAGGGCCATGTCTGAAGATTTTTTTTTATTTAGTGCTAGAAGCGATTTTGCCGTCTCATCCAATCTAATTCCAACTAAAGATGTTTCTCTGTGAACAGGATGAAGTCTGTCGTGTTTTGCCTTAAATTTTGCCCATTGTACATAATATTTAACAAATAGATGCATTTGTTTTTACATCTTCGAAGCAAGTGTGTAAAGGCCTGCTATGTACTGGAAATACGCTATTCTTTTCATGGTAAAATGTATTACACTTTTCTGTTTTAAGTAGAATGGATCTAACGTTGGTAGAATATAAAACCGGAAGTTGTTAAAGTAATATATCCCCCAAATGAAGTGTTTGGAACTACAAGACAAAAACTGTAGGATACTGTAACTGTGAATATCTACCAGCTGCATAAAGGGATGTTCGAGTAGTTTCCGATTTTCCTGTTATTCTGAAAGGATTCTTGAATACTGTAATGCAGTCACGGTTCACAAGAACGTATATACGTACGTATACGTGAGGTGCCTGCCGTTGGCTCACATCCAGGAAAATAGCGATATACATATAAAGATAATAAAGTATAAGGGGGTACTTTTTTGTCCCGTAGCTCTCCACATTTCCTTTTGTAATACTAAAGGTCCGTGAATTAAACCCAGATTAAGCGTTTACTGCGGAATGGTTTAAGTGTAGGTGATTAGCCTGCACAGTACCACCCCCAGAGTAGTGCGGTCCTTCCATGTAGCGCGCTCTCTCTCTGTCTCTCTTCCTGCTGTGAAAATCACCGCTTTGGATCATGATTCACTTTAATCCTCCATCCTCCTCACCCCCGTCTCTTACTTCGCCTAATCGGCATCCACAAATCGTTCCTAGAATGAGAAGCGGGAGGGGGGGGGGGGGCAAATGTGCTTTCAGATTTTCAGCCGGTGCTCTGTAGCCAGGGGAGACTTCGGTGATACTGCGACACAGGCTCGGGCACGAATCCCTGCTCTGGAAAGGTGGGGTTACCATAAAGTTTAAACATTATCTGCACCCTAGATCTTACCTAAAACAGAGGACGTAGAAAAGAAGAAAGTCATATTTGTGAGGAGGGTGCAGACGATGTTGTCTATAGGCGTTATCGACTTTTTGCTAATCAGTGTGACATGTGCACTGAAGTTGTACTGCAAAGTTTTCTGTTACTGCTACTGATGTTACTACTTCGATGTAAGTTGTCCCATTCTGTGACTTAACTCACAGCTCAGTATGGCCGGGAGTGGGAGGGAACATACATAGTTAGAACTTTGTTTTGTGGAAACTGAATCACATCGTTCCGTATTAGTATGGTCGTGAATGTCTCAAGCCGGAGAGAAGTGTGGAGAGAAAAGGAGTGTAGAAACGGTTAAGGGAGCGAGTAAATAAAAAGTATCGTGCACTGAAAAGGTGAGAAATTTCTACACTGCTGTACTTTGGCCCGAATTACGGAATGGAAGAGACCATTTTGGAAGACCTGGACGTAGACCGAGGTCTGCATTATTAAAATAGATATTTAGTGGTGTGATACAGTATCGACTAGATTAATCTGTCTGAGAACAGGAACTGAAGTAAAATTTACCCTATAACATGCCATGAAGGCAAAGGGGGGGGGGGGTGTGTAGAGCTCTGATAAAAATAAACGAGCATTTCAAGATAAACTTAACATATTCAAATGTGTGACCCTGTGATTTGTTTATGGTCACTGTGAATGCTACCCTTTCTGCAAACTGTCTAGTTCTAGTATTCAAAAGGTTGTTGCTCTGTTTAGTAGGGTTCTTGGAAGAATGACTTCTGTCTTCTACAGTGTGGCCTGTTGAAATTTGCATTTTTAAAAGATTTTAAATAATTTCAGTGATCAGTGATTTTGTTCTATTACGTAATCGTTATTGGAGAGAGGGTTCCAATTGTTATCCAACATAACTGTCGTTCCCACTTTAAATTTATCTTTGTAAAGTGACGTTCCATTTATTGTTTATACATGCAGAAACTCTGGCGAATAAAACAGCATGTTGTTGGCCATCCGAAACTATTGAATCTGCACCCTTGTAAATATTAAGAGCACCACATAATCGAATAGTGATCTCGTTGTTTATCCATTTTAATCTTCGTCTGTGAATATGTTACTGCCGTGTTTTATATGCTACGTTTATTTAAACAGTTTCGATGTCAATCGTGATCCAAGAAAATTTCTGGTATTACATTCCATTTAATTCCCGCGTACGTTACATTACTGGCATTGACCCTCTTGGTTCTGCATTGAGTAGGTTATTGGCATTCGCCCTATCGGTTCTGCACACAGCACACTTTTTAACAACTCTATTTATTATTTGAATCTCAAATACGCATTTTCGGAGATTTTCTGTTGAAACTAGGAGAAGATCATTGCCAGTGACCATATGGGCCCTGCGTGTAATAGGACTGTTAATACTGATCTGAATAATATATTAAACTTTGCTGTGTGCTGTATACAGTTTCTGTTACAAATTAATTTTATACGTACTATATCTTAGTCTAAACGTTTGAGACCTTGGAAATTGGCGGAAGGATATAATGAAAGAAGTGAAGAAATAGAAACGTCTTCTAACCACGAATCTTTAATTTAGAGTCCAAATTATTGTTTGGTTTCTCGCCATTGCGGGAAAAAACAGAGACATGGAAGAAAGGGTAAAAACAGAAGAAAGGAGGAAAAAGGGAGTTGGGGTTTGAGTGGAGCATGAGCCAACCAAGGAGTGTATTCGGTGAAAAGAATGGAAGTAGAAGACATTGCAAAAGAAATATTACACACCCATGCCAAGACTGGAGAAATTCTCGCAATTTACCCCTTCTTTGCGCTCCCTAACCAACATCCCTTACTACTGCATATGACGCTAGTATAAGACAGTTTGCACAAACACATATTTGAAGAGGTCGGCCTGAAGCCTACAGTAAGCATTTTGCCTTCGTTGCTGCCTAGCTTCCGGTTAACATTGAATCAGAATTCAGTGACATAAATCTAGTGTATGCAAGCGCCGTATTCTGTTGTAGCGTTTTCATGACTAGGGAGTATCTTAGAGGTATCGTGTCTTCTCTAATAATCAGTTAAGTAACTCCGTGCTGAGAGGCGTGTTTTATACAACTACTGTACCCTCCATCAACCTGAGTTTATTATTGAAGTATAATTGTCACTAGCATACACCGAATTTTGGATGCAACAAACTTGAAACTTAATGTAAAGAGGATTTGTACACTAGCTGTGGTGGGTATGTGAATGTTGATGACGCAAGCGTGTTTCACGAATTCGTATATTGTGTTTCGTGACTTCACATCAACGCAGGATTCTATTTTAAAATAATTTACCCTTCATAAAGGAAGCGATGAACTGTAGATGGACGGGAGGACGCGTTTCAAAAAACAAAGGATCTGCCGGTCTCCGAAGGAGAGTCATAAAACCCAGGTTACAAAATGTACAGGCACAAAATACGTACTTGACGCTAAAATTACCACCACCACCACCACCGCCACTGCCGCCGCCGCCGCCGCCGCCACTACCGCCACAACCACCACCACCACCACCACCACCACCGCCGCCGCCGCCACTACCGCCACCACCGCCACCACCACC